>OZ024910.1:6318046-6341349 GCA_964017125.1 Flabesymbios commensalis | reverse complement strand
GACGAGATCACTGTCAATCACTGTCGTGTCCCTAAGCCTGGGAACAGAAAGCGGAAGTGACGACACTGTTGAGGACCGAGGAGTTATCAGGGATACTTAGACATAGGAATATCTTTCTTCAAACACAGGACATAGAGCTACTGAGCTAATTTATTTAAATTTGAGACCAAACTTTTAGACATCTTGATGTTTAAATAGTCATTTCATTCCCAATAGCAGTGATTTAATCGGCTAATAAAACATATTAATGGTAAAGGTAAATGTGTAGGTTTATAGTCTGATATCAAGTCTGAAGTGCTATCATCCGACTTTACATCTTACCCCCTGGTCACTGGACCTGTTCAATCGTGTGCCATTTCAACTTCATGGAGAGTCCTGCAGCCGTTTCGGCGCATTGAACTTATCGTATACATTGCCATCTCTGTTCTACCAGGTACTCATTTACACCTGTGTCAAGTAAAGCATTGGAGGGTGAAGTGCCTTTCCCAAGGACACAATATCAAAACAATGTCCCAATTGAGCTGGGAGTAACATGACATCTCTCTGAAAATCCTGTACAAAGCAGAGTTGGAAACTGCACGGCAGGCAGCGACATCGGCAAAGGGCAACGGTCCTGAGACATGACGAGATCACTGTCAATCACTGTCGTGTCCCTAAGCCTGGGAACAGAAAGCGGAAGTGACGACACTGTTGAGGACCGAGGAGTTATCAGGGATACTTAGACATAGGAATATCTTTCTTCAAACACAGGACATAGAGCTACTGAGCTAATTTATTTAAATTTGAGACCAAACTTTTAGACATCTTGATGTTTAAATAGTCATTTCATTCCCAATAGCAGTGATTTAATCGGCTAATAAAACATATTAATGGTAAAGGTAAATGTGTAGGTTTATAGTCTGATATCAAGTCTGAAGACCTATCATCTGACTTACATCTTACCCCCTGGTCACTGGACCTGTTCATTCGTGTGCCATTTCAACTTCATGGAGAGCATACAGTCCTGAAGCCATTTCGGCACATTGAACGTATCGTACACATTGCCATCTCTTTCTTACCAGGTACTCATTTTCACTTGAGTCAAGTGAAGCATTTGAGGGTGAAGTGCCTTTCCCATGGACACAACATCTTAACAATGTCCCAAGGTTGAGAGGGGAGAAACATAATATTTTTCTAAAAATTCAGCACCACGCGGGATTCGAAACCGCACGGCAGGCAGCGACGTCGCAGAGCGCCACGCTCTAACCATTGCGCCATGTCCCTCTCTATAATTAAAAATGACAATTGTCGTAATTATCAGGCAAAAGGTTTACACAGCACGTGCTATGTATTAGCAATTTAAAATGACAATAATGCAATGGCTACAAGCTGATTTTAGAATGTTCCTTATAAATAATTGTTAGTAAACAAATCGATGGCAAAATAATTACAAAACGTCACGACAAATCTAAAACAAGAATTATTTATCATTTTTATTTTTTCTCTTGGCTATATTTATTATTTATCCAACCTAAAATAAAAACGTGCACACTACATATATTTTTTGAACAATAAATCTGTAATGACTTTTATTTATGTCAATGAAATATCTGTCTGCCTGTCTGTGTGTCACTACAGTTTAAAAAAAATTATAGCTTCAAGAGTTACTAATTTCACCCCCCCCCCCCACTCACTTTGCATAGATCCTAAAACTTGTGAAGTGCTCGGAGAAAACGAGTCACTTGGATTTGACACTGACATACATCGGCATGGGCCCCTAGCTGGACCCATAGGAGGACTCGATTGAGCGGTGGGTAAAAAAGCGGACCAAGGTTTGTCGAACGGATTATATTGTTTTTGATATTTTGATATCAACATCGATATCAACATCGATATTGTTATTTCTGTGATATCTATAAAATGGTTATTTTTGTTGATATTTTTGTGATACAAATATCACGGAAACATAAACAACAATAAAATTGTTGTTGTTGTTGCTGTTGTTGATGATATTTCCGGTGATATGCATGTACAGAGAGATAGGTAATTCCAAATGCATCTCTTCCATGTGAAACATAACCTTCGTGAACATTTCTTTAACATGAAAACAAGCATCATTGCAATAAATGCAAGAGATTGTCAATATTTTCCCTTAATTTTGGACGAGGTTAATACCGCAGATCGAGATGTGGAGATGATTTGATTGGTTGCATAACTACAAAAAGACAAATTTACTGTGTTGAATATCTGTGCTGGTTTATCAAAAGCATAACGCAATTTGATAAGGAGAATCGAAACTGTTAAAATGTGTGTATTTCAAGTATTGCAGACAGTGGGCCTAGTATGTGCCTGAGAAACCGAATGGAAGGAGTTGCATTCAGATATCAGCCTTATTAAAGAATCATCCAACTGCAAAATGGGCATGCGTGGGACGGTCAGTGTAGGCCAACATTAGCCTATTGACGGGATTAGTATCAGCGACTGAGCTGATTACAAGGTACTACTCAAACGATACATTGATCCAATGCTGTTGTAATTTTAGGCCAACATCAGCGACGTTGGCCAACTTTAAACTAACATTTGGTGAGTGTGCCGTGTTTGCTGGGAAAACTCTCACTGTCAATACGCGTGAGGGTCAACTGTGTCTAGACCCACATGGTAACACAACCATTTGTGTTACAACACAAAGTCCACATGAGAGATTTGGTGAATTATTTACTCATATATGTCGCTAAAGTATATAGACTTTATATGATTTGGGAGCTTGCTCTTAATGCGGCGATGGGTAGGAAATGCATATAGTATTATTATCTTGACTGATAACTGTGGATGTGGGGTGATATGTCATTGTGGAATGTCCAAGGGCCACTGTTGCATTCTGGGGACTCCATGTCCCGCGTATTTTGACTTTTAACTATACCTTTAACGCATGATCACATGTACATATTATCTAACTTACCTTCCTAAATGCAGTACATGTAGATGATGTGGTTTGTATTATAATTATTTCAATAAACAACGTCCATTTGAAGCGTTGATTAGTGAATTAAAATTATCATAACAAACAAAAATAAAACGGTATGAAAAAAATTAACCTTGTAGAATGTTATTTGGAACTATGTTAACCCTTTTAGTGCGGGGACCGACATTAGACGTCAGAATATGACGTCTAAATCTGACGTATATTACATACTTTAAATGCTGACGTCTGAAGTCGATCTCTGAGCTGAAAGCGTCAGCTATTTAAGGTATTCAAACAAATCAGAAAGAGCTAACTCAGCATTTATGATGATTTCAAATTGAAATCATTTGGTCTCTACGGTAGATAAAAACATACATCAGCATTATATAAATGAAATGAATCGGGCTTTAGGCCACCTTTGTGCACATATAGGCTAAACTGGGCCAGGAGAACCTCTTGAGGATGGTGAGATGATTGAGATGACACTGTCCTCCAGACACAGGATTCGAAATTCGAGCCCTGGCGGTCTGAGGCCGAGCACGCTACCTCTCGGTCACGGAGGCTCCCCCACAATACTGACTTTCACACGTGGATGAAACATTTTCTGTTTCTTTAACCGCCGAGACCGGGAACCGAACCCCGAACTCTGGCGTGAAATTCAGCGGTGCTAACCACTATCCTAGGGCCCCGGCCCATCAGCATTATAAGGCCTAAATGTATTTACTATTTGTACTATGCATGTGTACCTAGCTTTTACTAGTATCATTTTAGCAGTCATTTACTGATCACAGGGACACCTAGTGAGTCAATCAGCGTACGCCTTGTTGGTCCATGTGCCGCAGTCTGCTTCGGTCTAATCAAACATCATATCTGCCGACCACGTGAGAACATCAGTCAATCCCCAGCCGCCACCCATTTGCTATAGCACCACAGATAGACTTCCATAAATGGGGGGAGTGGGTGCATTGTTAAAGCTGTCTGCATGAATAATCAGAGATCGTGGGCATTTAGGCTTCAAAGAAACATAAATTTCTTCCCCGCTCACTCGTAAAGATTCAATATTTTAGGGAGCGCCAGGGCGCTAATTTCAAACCCTGTATCTGGAGGGCAGTGTCATCTCCTTTGTCTCACTATATATCCTCAAAAGGTTCTTCTGGCCCAGTTTAGCCTATATGTAGACGACGATGGCCTCGAACACCATTAATTGATTCATACATTCCACATATGGGCCATATCCAGCACAGTGCTAGTGTTTCTATATGAGGTCATCGAATAGCTCAGTGGCTGTAGGTTTAGATATATAATAAAGAATCTGGAGCTGAGATGGCCATTCTGGGCTGGTGTCATGCAAAGGGTTATTATTTCGGTGCGATGAGTGATTCTCACTCTTCAAATGCATGGGACATTAAACCTTGTACAGTGCGAGGATCGACTTCAGACGTCAGAATCTGACGCATACAGACGTCAGAATCAGACGTCTAAAGTCGACCCGCGGGCTTTAAGAAAAAACATATTTATAATGGTCGTTGACCCATAACATAAGTATTCAAACGAAGCGCAAAGAAATAACTAAGACATTTATTGTGATTTCTATTTGAAAAAACCCTCTGGTCTCCACTGTTTGTATTTCAGCGCTACAAGGGTTAAACAGATAACAGCCGATTTTATATATTAGTAAAAAGAAACACGATATGTGAAAACCGTCATTTGGCCGTCGATAGAAACTTTGGCCCAAGTCTCATATTCAACCCCCTAGCTTAAATAACAACTGAATGACGGCGGTGATTGCTCGATCTCGTCATGTGGCGGAACCACTATTCGATTGGTCGGGGATAGCATACAAGAGACCGAATAGAAACTTCCCTTTTTATTGTAATTGTATAAAATTATTATTTAATTATATCACTTATAATTATCTGATTATGCATAAATTATGCATACATGTGTGTAATTTAGCAAATTTATACCATATAAGGACATATATTCATCACTGACATTTCAAGAGATGTTGCTTTTATACTTTGTATCAGCTTTACTTTATTTCAATGCAAAGAAATACATAATCATTGTGAATGACTACATGTAATGACATATAATACATGTATTGACGCGCAAAATCACATGGCCCAGTTTAGCATAAATGTGATCAAAGATGACGAAAAACCCCATTTATTTATTGCCAAATGAAGATCCTGTTTCATGTCGAAAATAGTACATCTGTTTTTTTACAACTAACGAGCACGTTTTACATTAAAAAACTTTACGTAGTACGATGTGTACCAATAAATAGAAACTACAGTAATAACATTTAGTGATTAATAGGTTAATTATTCCATTTATGTAATAACTGTCTGATGTATGAGCAGTAACATCTGGCCATCATGGCATAATGACGCTAATTAATAGACGATCGATTGAGGACCATTGTCAGAGCGTGAGACATATACCCTCTAACCTCTGGGGTGAAAGTCGTGAGATATATAGTCCCAGAGCTAGGGGGGGTTTATTTGTGTTGAAAGGTCCATACGATCCAAGAGTTCCCCCTATAGTGAAATTTTCTCAGGAATCCGAATCTGCGCGTCTTACAAAAATCATCCTGTCCAAAAGTACCGTAAAAACCCTTTAAACACTAGTACCGTCAAAATCGCAAACCGCAATTTGAAGTATTGCGTATGAAGTGATTGTTTGCTAAAATTGTGGTAATTTTCTATTTAAATATTTTTTTAATTATTTATTATCCTCACATATGACACAGGCTTTCACATGGATGAAAAATATTTTGTGTCTGATCAATGACAAATACACAATAAAGCTTTAAGTTGGTATTTTAGTACGTAATTTTACTCATTTTTCATACTTTTTCACTAAATAGACAAAATACTTTTCTCTCAGCCGATTTTTGTATAGTGCAAATGTTTAGTTTTGATTCAAACATGTTCTAGAACTATTGTTGACTTAAAATTAACCCATTTGGAATAAAAATAATGAGTTACGTGAACATATTACTCGCTTTTTTCGTTAGACGTAAAATTAGTTCGCTTTTCTTCAGGCTCGGGAAAATTGACCATATCTCACATTTTTGCCCACTGAGTAGTCCAATTTTAAGCTATATCAATAAATTTGATATCAATAGAAAGCTACTGGCACATGCCTTCACATGGATGTAAAATATTTTGTATCTGATCATTGACAAATGCACAAGAAAGCTTTAAGTTGGTATTTTAACCCTTAATTTGACCTTTTTTCATACTTTTTCAGTAAATAGTCAAAATACTTTTTTCTCAACTAATTTTTGTGTATAATAAATGTTTAGTTTTGATTCAAACATGTTCTAGAACTATTGTTGACTTAAAATAAACCCATTTGGAATAAAAAATGATGAGCTATTTGAACATATTACACACTTTTTTGGGTTGGATGTAAAATTTGGGCCCTTTTCTCCCCCCCCCCCCCCCGGTGAAATTGACAGTGTTTCACATTTTTGCCCAAATTTAAAAAAATGTACAAACATCTTTAATATCAGGTAAAAGTAACTATCAAGGGCTTTAACGTGGATAAATAATATTTTATTTATGTTAAATACGAAATGTACAACAATTAAGCGCTAACTTTGTATTTTATCCCTCCATTTGAACAATTTCCAGCGTTTTCTTGGTCAATACCATCAAGACTTCTCGCTCATGTTAACTTTATATGGTATAAATGTTTGTTATTACTTTTACATTCTCTGGAGCCATTTTTCAAAAGTTATTTTGACGACTGAAGAAGTGATCACAGCCATTTTTAAAGTTATCTCAGCCACTACAAAAGTTATTTTAGCCACTGAAGAAGTGATCATAGCAACTTTAAACGTTATCTCAGCCAAAACAAAAGTGATCTTGGCCACTGCAGAAGTGATAACAACCATCTTTAAAGTTACCTCAACCACTATAAAAGTTATCTTGGCCACTGAAGAAGTAAATAAAGCGACTTTAACAGTTTTTTCATTCACTACAAATGTGAACTTGGCCACTGATGAAGTGATCACAACAACTTAAAAAGTTACCTCGCCAATGCAAAAGTTATCTTGGCGAGTGAAGATGTGATCACAGCCACGTTAGAAGTTATCTCAGCCACTACAAAGGTGATCTTGGCCACTAACAAACTGGTGTCAGCCAATTTAAAGGTTATCTAAGCCACTACAAAGTGATCTGGGCCACTGAAGAAGTGATAACAGCCACTTTTAAAAATATCTAAACGACTACAAAAGTGATATTGGCCACTGAAGAAGTGGTTACAATAACTTTGAAAGTTATCTCTGCCACTACAAAATTGATTTTGGCGACTGACGAAGTGCTCATAACGACTTTAAAAGTGATCTCAGCCACTACAAAAGTGATCTTGACCACTAACAATCAGCCCGTAAATCAGCCCGTAAAAGTGATCTTGGCCACAACAAAATGATCTTAGTCACTGAAGAAGTGATCACAGCGACTCTAAAAGTTATCACTGCCACTACAAAAGTGATCTTGGCCACTGAAGAAGTAATCATAGCCACTTTAAACGTTATCTCAGCCACTACAAAAGTGATCTTGGCTACTGAAGAAGTGATCACAGCCACATTAAAGGTTATCTCAGCCATTCCAAAGGTGATCTTGGTCAGTAACAAACTGTTGTCAGCCAATGACAAAATTATCTAAGCCACTACTAAGCCACTGCGCATTCACCAGTTAGGCTGGATATAGAGACGACATTCCCGTATTTCTAATTATTGACAACCATGGCAAAAAATAGAAATACGGGAATTTAGTCTCTATATCTAGTTAAACTGGTGAATGCGCTGCAGAAAAATTTAAAAACTTTTGCAGTTCTAGTCTATGAACATGTTTACATCATATGGTCATATTAAGACGCCAAAATAAAATAACCGATTTTTTGATGATTTTAGCCTGGGCCAGTCCCTTTAAAGTGAATGCGATCACTTCTACGGTGGTCAAGATCAGTTTTTTGGGGCCAAGATCGCTTTTACGGGCTGACATAAGATTGTTAGTGGTAAAGATCACTTTTGTAGTGGCTGAGATAACTTTTAAAGTGACTGAGATCACTTCTTTAGTGGCCAAGATCACTGTTGTAGTGGCTGAGATCACTTTTAAAGTCGCTGTGAGCACTTCGTCAATGGCCAAGATCATTTTCATAGTGGCAGAGATAACTTTCAAAGTTATTGTAACCACTTCTTCACAGGTCAAGATCACTTTTGTAGTCGCTACGATATTTTTAAATGTGGCTGTGATCACTTCTTCAGTAGCCCAGATGACTTTGTAGTGGCTTAGATAACCTGTAAATTGGCTGACACCAGTTTGTTAGTGGCCAAGATCACTTTTGTAGGGGCTGAGATAACTTTTAAAGTCGCTGTGTTCACTTCTTCAGTGGCCAAGATAATTTTTGTAGTGGTTGAGGTAACTTTTAAAGTGGTTGTAATCACTTCTTCAGTGGCCAAGATCACTTTTGTAGTGACTGAGATAATTTTTAAATCGCTGTGATAACTTCTTCAGTGGCCAAGATCAAATTTGTAGTGGCTGAGATGACGTTTAAATTTGTGATGATCACTTCTTCAGTGGCTAAGATAACTTTTGTAGTGGCTGAGATAACTTTGAAAATGGCTGTGATCACTTCTTCAGTCGTCAAGATAACTTTTGCAAAATGGCTCCAGAGAATGTAAAAGTAATAACAAACATTTATATCATATAAAGTTAACATGAGCGAGAAGGCTTGCTGGTATTCACTAAGAAAACGCTGGAAATTATTCAAATGGAGGGATAAAATACAAAGTTAGCGCTTAATTGTTGTACATTTCGTATTTAACAGAAATAAAAGATTATGTATCCACGTTAAAGCCCTTGGTAGTTACTTTTAACTGATATCAAAGATGTTGGTACATTTTTTTATTTTGGGTACCGGGTACTCATTGGACAAAAATGTGAAACACTGTCAATTTCCCCAGGCTAGAAGAAAAGTGCTCGAATTTTACATCCAACCCAAAAAGTGTGTAATATGTTCGAATAGCTCATTATTTTTTATATTCCAAATGGGTTTATTTTAAGCCAACAATAATTCTAGAACATGTTTGAATCAGAACTAAATATTTATCATACACAAAAATCAGTTGAGAGAAAAGTATATTGACTGTACTGAAAAAGTGTGAAAAATAGGTAAAATTAATGGGTTAAAGTACCAACTTCAAGCTCTCTTGTGCATTTGTTAAATATTAGACACAAAATATTATACATCCGTGGCCTGTGCCTGTAGCTTTCTATTGATATCAAATATATTGATATAGCTCAAAATTTGACTACTCATTGGGCAAAACTGTGAGATACATACAATTTTCCTGAGCCCAAAGAAAAGCGCGCAAATTTTACGTCTAACCAAAAAAGTATATAATATGTCCACATAACTCACTATTTTTATTCCAAATGGGTTTATTCCAAGTCAACAATAGTTCTAGAACATGTTTGAATCAAAACTAAATATTTATTATACACAAAAGCTGAGAAAAAAGTATTTTGACTATTTAGTGAAAAAGTATGAAAAAAGGTCAAATTAAGGGCTGAAATACCAACTTAAACCTTTCTTGTGCATTTGTCAATAATCAGACACAACATATTTTACATCCATGTGAAGGCCTGTGCCAAAAGCGAGCTAATTTTACGTCTATCGAAAAAAACGAGTAATATGTTCACATAACTCATTATTTTTATTCCAAATGGGTTAATTTTAAGTCAACAATAGTTCTAGAACATGTTTCAATCAAAACTAAACATTTATACTATACAAAAATCGGCTGAGAGAAAAGTATTTTGTCTATTTAGTGAAAAAGTATGAAAAATGAGTAAAATTGAGTGTTAAAATACCAACTTAAAGCTATATTGTGTATTTGTCATTGATCAGACACAAAATATTTTACATCCATGTGAAAGCCTGTGTAGTATGTGAGGATAATAAATAATTTAAAAAATATTTAAATAGAAAATTACCACAATTTTAGCAAACAATCACTTAATACGCAATATTTTAAATTGCGGTTTGCGGTTTTGACGGTACTAGTGTTTAAAGGGTTTTTACGGTACTTTTGTACAGGATGATTTTTGTAAGACGCGCAGATTCGGATTCCTGAGAAAATTTCACTATAGGTGGAACTCTTAGATCGTATGGACCTTTCAACACAAATAAACCCCCCCTAGCTCTGGGACTAATACACCCCCTAGCTCCTCTAGCCCCCAGAGCTATGATATATACACAGGGTGAGAACCTCGTGATTTTTTTAACTAACGCAGAGGACTAGTAATGACAAAACTTTACTATTTCCGCAAAGAGTTTTACTAGTCCTGTATAATATATCCATTTAAAAATAATGGAAGCCAGCAATTGCGAGACTCACAATTTTTTTTTAACAGAAAACATGCGTTTTTTTAACTTTGCACTAGTCCAATATGACTGAAAGCATTCACTCATTTAAGTCAGAGAGCAACTGAAAGAGTCTGCAGGGGTGGGCAGGCGAAATGAGTCCTGTCGCCACAAATGGCTATTTTTAGGTGCTCTGAATGGTCATTTTGAAATATTTACATTACAGCTATTTTGCTTCTGTCGCCACATGTGGCGATGTGGCGACCACTTGCCCACCTGGGCTGTGAAAATGGCTCTCTGAAAGGTGAACCATAACTAGTTCAATCATTATTAGGGTCCATGTCAAAGTCAGACAGAGTCTCTTACAGTGAGCAATCGTATAACTCTGAAGTGAAATGTTTACTGGACATGGCGGACCAACAGCCATGAATGGTTACTGGTCCGTGGGGATCTTTACTAGTGATCGAACTAGCGGACCAGTGGGAAGTTCTGTCCCTGTATACACCATCTAGCACCCAGTGTATCCTTTGTCAGAGCTAGAGGACATACACCCTCCAGGTTGTGGTATTTCCCCCCATTTTCCCCCACCTTAATGGGCGGGGGCCCTAGGGTAGTGGTTAGCACCGCAGCCTTTCACGCCAGAGTTCGGGGTTCGGTTCCCGGTCTTGGCGGTTTAAAAGAAACAAAAAATGTTTCTTCCCCATCCACGTGTGAAAGTCAGTATTGTGGGGAGCCTCCGTGACCGAGAGGTAGCGTGCTCGGCCTCAGACCGCCAGGGCTCGAATTTCGAATCCTGTGTCTGGAGGACAGTGTCATCTCAATCATCTCACCATCCTCAGGAGATTCTCCTGGCCCAGTTTAGCCTATATGTGCAGCAATTTACACATTAAGGGGGGTGGAAATGTTCAGATCTAGTGATTTAGTGCTAATAATTTGAAATCATCATAAAATCATCATAAATGTCTTAGTTAGTTCTTTCTGCTTCATTTGTTCGGGTAGCAAACGATCAGAAGCAATGTACAGTTCAGTTAGAGGTTGTCTTGGACATCTCGACCGCTTTTAACCCTTTTATAATCCCTCTCATTTTCATCGACCTTAATTCTTACAGCGCGGGGACCGTCTTTAGAGCGCTGCAATATTTTTGCGTGAACCATGGGGACCAAATTTGAAATCATCATGAGTTTCTTAGTTGGCTCTTTCTGCTTGACTTGAATACCTATGTTATGGGTCTACGGCCATTATAAATATGCTTACTTTTTCAGTGCGGGGATCGACGTTAGACGTCAGATGTCAATCACTGCACTGAGACGGTAATATTGTACAGCAGTATTTTACTCGTATAAACTATTTTGGTTTTTTTAGAAATCTCATCTCAAGGTTATGAAAATGGCTTCATATTTTAACATATTCACGTATTTTATTTCAAGTGAAAATAATAACGTCCTAATGGTGAAGATAATGACGTCTACAGAAGGACCCCGCGCTAAAAGAATTAAAATCTCTTTATTATGTGGACTATATTAACTATGCCATGTGTTGCTTGAAGGCGACACTATGCTCAAAGTTTAATATAACTACTCATTGATGGTACTCAATTGTAGTATGCTTTTTCGATTTAAACTTTAAAGGGACTGTCTCAGGCTAAAATCATAAAACAATCTGTGATTTTTTTGGCTTATTAATATGACCATATGATTTAAACATGTTCACAGACTCGAACTGCAAAGGTTTTTTAATTTTTGTGCTGCGCATTTACCAGTTAAGATAGATATACAGACGAAATTCCCGTATTTCTTATTTTTGACATGGTTGTCCAAAATATGAAATCAGGAATTTCATAGTGTGACCACTAACAACTGCTAACGTGGTGCAGGAAGAGGCATTGATCTCACATTGGCTTTGCTCTGGTGTTACCGAGCACATGCATTTCTATAGTGTGAACATTATTATTAAACATAGTGAGACAACTAAAACTAACTTCCCAGCAAACACAAAGCATATGTATAACATTTATGCAACGTCGGCCCAACGTCTTCGACGTTGGTCCAACATTGTATAAATGTTATACAAATGTTTTGTGTTTGCTGGGTTAACCGATTGACGTTTTTTGCCATAGATGATAAGTCAACTAGCTTAGTGCTGGAAGAGGGATTGAACTCATATTGACTTTTTTGTAAAATAGTGTGACCAATCACATATATTACCTTAGTGTGACCCATCACATTATTATTATGCCTTAGTGTGTTACTAAAGTGTGACCAATCACATATATTACTTTAGTGTATTACTATAGTATGACCAATCGCATTTATTATTATACATAGTGAGACCACAAACACTAATTTAGTGCAAGAAGAGGCATTGCACTTACATCGGGTTCTTTTCTGGTGTGACTAAGCACATTTATTACACATAGTGTGGTCAGTACCTATTACCATGTAGTACACGCCCATGCTGTACACTATGTACTGTATGTGAGGTGTGTGAGGTATGGTAGCGTGACCTCCATACATGTGTACAGAGGTCACGGTGGGAGCAGGGTGACAAGATGGCCGCCACAGCTGCCGTGGTGGGGACATCAGCTGGCCATAAGGTGACGCCATCTGGCGGCAACAAGCTGTGTGATACAGCCAACACAGCGGACATGACGTTGAACCAATGTTGGCTCAATGTTGATCCAACGTCTTCGACGTTGGACCAACATTAGGCCAGCATTGGATGAATGAATTGTATTTGCTGTAGAGCCTATACCCGCTGGTCAGTCGGTAAAGCCAGAAGCTATTGTACCCCACCCCAGGCCTTGGGCTGTACTCCCCGAAACGGATGTTGAAAATATTCACAAATCACCAATAATTGGATGAATTCTGTGAAACTCAACAGCTTTGACCTGCATTTCTTCAACTAGCAATATAATATAATAAAGTATGGCAAAGGGGGACTTATATAACTTTAGTTTTCACCAAGTACCCATTTAAAGGGGGTTTCGGTGACGTCACCGCATTTCACAGAATGGTTGTGGCGTACGATAAAGTTAAGACAGGATAATAATTGTGATATTTAAGTATGGTATTACATGATGACTTATATTGAGTATACATATCAGCACAAATGAGATGGTAGGATTTGGCGCATAATCAACCTATTACAGGATAATTGTGATATATAAGTATGATATTTGAATATTCACTTATTATATATAGAGTGTACAAAAAACGGGATGGCTGGATTTGGCGTATGATTGAGCTATAACAAGGATAATAACTGTGATATTTAAGTATGGTATTCCATGACGTTGATCCAATGCTGGTTCGATGTTGGATCTGCGTTGCAGATGATGGTCCAACATGAAATCCACGGAGGCTAGATTTATCTGGTCAAACCCTTTCAGCGCGGGGACCAATTTTAGACGTCAGAATCTGACGTATATAGACATTAGATTCTGACGTCAAAAATCGGGACCGCCTTTAGACGTCAGGGTTAGACGTCAGAACCTTTAGACGTCAGAATCTGACGTCTATAGACGTCAGATTCTTACGTCCAAAGTCGGTCTCCGCAGTGGAAGGGTTAAATATTGATAATGGGCGTACACCCATAGCATACAGTAGGTATTCAAGCGGATAGAACTAATTAAGCCAATTATTATTATTTCAAATTAAAAAAAAACACTTGGTCTCTCGGTCTATGTACAAATATATCAGAGTTATTGGGGATTAAATCATTATTTTAAAATCAACTATTTTGTTCGCATTAAATAGTTTTTAAAAGTGCGACCTGAGGCGACCTGAGGCCACCTATAATTTGGCAAGATGCAATGCAAATATTTGATGAAAAGGGGTCTTGGAGATATTTTCATATCATATTTCTCAATTAATTAGACACACAAACACAATATTAATTTCAAATTTAACAATTTAAAAAATTAAGCACTATTAATTAACAAATAAATAAACAACCAATTTTAACACACCTATGATTTATTTGCACTATCTATCAAATATATCATGCATGTCTGCGTTAATGTGCCGTATAAGATCTGACAAAACAATATTAAACCAACATTTTTAAATGCAAAAGGTATTATATACAAAGTAATATTTCGCATCTTTCAGCACACATTTATCTTAAGATAAATGTGTGTCACATTTATCTTAAGATAAATGTGTGTTTCAAGATTATCTTAAGATAAAACATTAAAAAGTATTCATAAATCACAATAAACAGACGCTATTCAATATTTTACTACATCATTTTTTCTTACTTTTTTAATATTTACAAACATACTTTATTTATATTATTTAATTATATAGTGATAAACAAATGAAGGGTAGTATAGATGTGAAATATTTCAGTTTTGTATAGTGTTGGCATAGTCTTGTAGCTGCACCTACACAGACATGGAGGCATGTATGTACCACCAGGCCTTCTGCCGTGCCCAGTCTGCTGCCCCCGGGGTGGGGGTACACCATAGTCTGCTGCCCCGGGGTGGGGGTAGACCATAAACCCCAGTCACATGAGGCGGTAGCCTAACGTTCATATAACGTTAACCTATCGTCTCATGAGAGCTTTGTACAAGCTGGAGACTCGAGAAATCCGCAACGTTAGCCCAATGCTGGTTTAATGCTGGACCATCGTCTGTGATGCTGGCCCAACACACAGCCGACATTTGGTGATTCCTTAGGCCATCACATCCCGACAAATACAAATATTGGACCAAAGCCGGGTCAATGGAGGATATCTGTCGACGACGCTGGCACAGCATTAAACCGAGATTGGTTCAGCATTTGGCCATCACACTTGTGTCCAACAAACACTACTTCAATGATGGTTTAATGTTGGGCCACCGTCTACGACGCTGGCCCGACATTTACCCATCATTGAGTGAAGGTGTCGTGTTTGCTGGGTAGGTTAACGTGATTCAGTCACGTACAAACCTAGGTCCACATACACCCCGGCACTTACACCTAAACATCTGCATCATCTACAGTCATTATCTCAGCATCAGCAACCGTGCAACATCTTATGGCGGATACTAACGACATCAGAATGTGGTCTTAACAAAAATAACATGCTCTTCGTGTATCCATGGAAACATTTGATACACCACTAACCATCTGAAAGAGCGAGCAATTCAAGGATGATCCTGGTTGGTGAGCGATAATTCAAGCTGTAAAATTAGGCAATATAATCAACTTTGATCATATTATGAGAATGGACTACCTCTTAGTTTAAATTCTGACTGACAAATACAATTTCCAAATGTGTTGATCTATCATTGCTACAATGCATTGTAAGCAATGAAATATCATAAACTTATGATTTTATTTAAAAGGACTACTTTGTAGATCCCATCTGAATAATCACTATATTGTGTGTTACCTTGGTCGTCACCTTGCCATTGCTCGTCCCTTTGGCCTGGACCCTGGGACATGGATCGCCCCACACCGCCCCCTATGTACAGCTACGGCAGGATTAGACATTACTCTTCCGGTTCAGACGGAAGCGGAGGGGATTACGGGTACACTCCTAATAAGGAGTTCCTTCAGTCCATCCAGTCACGGACCACACACTGTATACGATGTGAGAAGAAGGTGTATCCCACAGAGAAAGTGGAAATAGGGGTACCCCTACATAAGAACTGCTTCCGGTGTGTGTCCTGTAACGTCACGCTCACAATGAGTAACTTTATCTTGACTAAAGTACCCGAGAACACTCGTAAGGATATATTCTGTAAGGCACACGCCCCGAAGCCGGCCGTACATACGATGGACCCGGACTCCATGGCCGTGAAATCAGCCGTCCACGCGCAGAAAATCAGCAAAAGACCAGGATTTAATAATCAGGTACGTTATCATGAAATCACATACGTCATGTCGTAATGTTTTTTAATTCTGTCTAAATTAAACATTCAATTCAATTTATTTGATGACAATATACAGTTACATACAATAAACAGTTAAGCACATGAAATATTTGTGTAACATCGTAGGCCTATGCAATGAACAATCTGATAAAGACAATGCAATAAACGTAAAATATAAAACAAGCAAACATAGATACATCAGTAATATATGATTTCCCACCAGCCGATCACAATTTAACTTTACAAACGACAATTTTTACAATAAACATTTTACATGTTATGAGCAACAATCGTTGATCATGAATTCACTATCTACCTTTTCTAGAAAACATTGTACTTGTAGTAATTGTATTATATTAGTGTCTCATAATGTGCACAACAAAACATTTCAAATTAATATGTAGCTCTAGTTTTAAATAAGGAACATTTTAAATCCGAGAGATGTAAATAAGCACCATTCTCTGCTATCACAAGTTTATCTGATATGAACTGAGATCAGCTCTGGCCACGATGTGGCCTAAGCTGAGCTTGGTTGATGGTAAAATTACTGGTATGCAATATTACGCCTTAAACCGCTAAGCGCGACTTAGCCCCAGTGGCTGAAACAGATTTCAGCCACAGATTAACTGCGTACAAAATCGTGGGTCATTTCTTTGGACTGTCATATCGGAAAATATCGGGGCATAATCAAGTCAAAATAGTTTTTTTTTGAATTAGTAACATTTCTGTTCCATGCCCGCATGCTCAGCTCAGAGGTCGCACAGTCCTTAAAAAGTTATGGACATTTTTCGGACCTTGGGGTCGGGATTGTTCTCAGTCACCGCCATGTTGGATTTTCTGGTAAAGCAAATTCATCAATCCACGGCCTCGAAGAGGGCGACACGGCTAAGCGCGACTATAGTCATTTATAATCCGTTTTATAAGCCATTTAACCCTTTAACCGCTAAATTCAAACTGAATTTTCACCCACTTGAAGTCGTGTCTCGCTGACGCGATCCACAACTTCAAGTGAGTGAAAAATATTCTGATTTGACAAAATGGAGGTCAACTGTTTTCAAATGTTGCTAAATGATGTCACATGTTATCTTTAACATGTTTAAAAGGTGGTACTTAATTATGTTAATGTGCTAATAAAAAATGAAAACCCGAATATATGCGGTACCGGCGGTTAAAGGGTTAAGTGTCAGTTATTGGGAACGAAATGTGTGTTTAGACATAAATATTTACAGATGTTTGGTCTCAGAATAAAACAAATATAAATATTTTTAACCCTCTTGAAGTTGTGGGTCGCGGTAGCGAGACACAACTTCAGGTGTGTGAAAAAATTATTTTTTTAATTTAGCGTTGTCCGTGCTACCATGGTGCTACCGATCCCGACTCGATGGCCGTCATATTTACCGTTCATTCATTCATTCTTTTTTGTTCGTTCGCTCGTTCGTTTGTTCGCTCGTTCGTCTGTCCGTTAGTTTTCTCGTTCGTTTGTATGCTCGTCCATTCGTTTACATATTCAATCAGTCATTTACTCATTCATCCATTTAATATCAGCATAATTGCTCTAGTTTAAATGTTCCATAAAAAATCCCACCCTTACCATCAAAACTTATTTATATCGGCTCAGCTCAGATGCTGAGTTATTTTCATGTCAAATGAGATGAATGAGGTTTTTGTCTACCTTTGTGCACATATGGGCTAAACCGTAAACTGGGCCAGGAAAACCTCCTGGGTATGGTGAGATGAATGAGGTGACACTATTGTGCGATGTCGACTATAACGGATCATAGTATTGTTTTCTTATGTTTTAGTGACCTTATATATAACAAGCTTCTAAAACAATTACATGACCCAAATCTGAAATAAGCATATACATTTCGACCTAAACTTGGTAAATTCAGCTAATTTTAGTGACTTGAAGTTGTGGATCGCGGTAGCGAGACACAACTTCAAGTCACTAAATTTATTAACTCTGAGCTCTTGTTGTTGATAGGGACAGGTTACGAAAACCCCGATTCAAATTAACCCTTGGTGAATGATTCTCGTTGATTTCTTAATCAATCTGTAACCCCTTTTCATCAAAATTTGCAAGCACTGTCTTCTAGACATGCGGTTTTTTTAATCATGAAATCCCCAGAAAAACGTACGGACTATATAGATTGTTACAAAGAATAACTTTATTGTTTTTCAGTCATTTTAAACAAATTATTTAGAAACTACAGTCTGTTTTACCATGCAGATCCTGGGAGTAACCTTTTCTCAATGTCCGCAATCGCTTTCCACAAATTTTGTGTAAACATTTTCTTAGATCATTTATTCATCTCCCCTCAAAATCGCTGGAAATTTGGTGGAATTGTGTCGTGTAGTTTTTGTCAATTAGACCATTTGTTGGTGAAGTGAGAGCTGTCATTTTGAAATGTTATTACATGCCAAATGGTCTAACTTCTATAATACATTTTCAGGCATTTTTGGGGAAGATGAAAGAATTATCAAAGAAACAAGTTGTTAAAAACTTTTTAACAAGCAAATTGAATAAAAGCTTCTCCAAGAATCTGGTGAAACAGACTGTAGTCGCGACATCACTAGTAAATAGCTTGTAAATTGAGAAATCAGTAAAAAAAACATAAAACCATTGAAAATGTAATACGGATGTAAATGATAAAACTGGGATAAAAAGCTCGTTTGCATTCAGCAAAGAAAGCACTAACTACAAGACGCAATAGTAAGAAGCAAATGAATGTTATAAGTGATTTGTTTGTCTCCCAAAAATAGTATTGGATTGGAAAAAGTGTGCATATTTCAGTCACTCCTTCACGATTGATCCCTCTGCTACGGGGTCACCTTACAAATTGACAGCCCAGTAACAAGATATGTCGAGCCATTGTTGTTTTAATGCTGTACCAGCGTCGCAGAGGGTGGTACAACATAAATCAACGTTGGGTCGATGTATCATGCTTGCTGGAAGATAAAAAATGAGCCCGGAACACAATCATAGGAGACATAAAACATGCATTCGTTTAGAGCCCAGAACGGCGGCCAAATTGGAGACCCTATTAGCAGATTAGGCGAGTGTTTGGTGCCATTCGTATGGAATAAACTGATGATCTCATTTGTGGACTTGACGCATCAAAGCAGGAAAAAACGGACAGCTGGTTTGATCTTCTTTATGCCAAATCTATATGACGTTACAACAGCGCGCTAGATCGAGGAAACTTTCAATAAAAAATCTGTCCAGCTTTGAGGGTAATGTGATTTGGAAAAATGCTGTCCCTGTCAACACGAGTCGTTGCTTAATCGTTGAAGGACTGAAATATTTGTATATGACCCACGGAGACCAAAGTTTTTTTTAATTTGAAATCATCAAAGCTGTCTTAAAGGTGATCTATCACCCCTTATATGGTATGAATAATTATGTGCTTATATGGGGTGATTGGCTATCATGTGACCCTCTCAGAGGGTCACATGATAGCCGATCACCCCATATAAGAAAACACTTGTGCCCCATCTTGTGGCAACTTTGATTTACTTGTCACAAGCGTATTCATACTGTATAAGGGGTGATAGATCACCTTTATTACTGGTAGCTCTTTTCGTTTCATTTGAATACAGATGTTATGGGCCTATGCCCATTATGAATGTTTTCCTCTTTCAGTAGTGGTGTCGACTTTAGACGTTAGAAGACGTCAGATTCTGACGTCAAAAGTCGCCCCCACACTGAAAGGGAAAATGTTGGGGCAGCGTCGAAGACGGTGGTCCAACATCAAACCAACATTGGGTTGACGACTTGCCTTTGCTGGCTGCATATAGCCTGTAGATTCATAATTTGATAATTATTGAGCTCGCCTTCTGTTTAGACCACACTGTTTTTGTCTAAGTTCAGATAAACGCGCGCTGTAGATTAAGTCTGCCCATTATTACCAAAAAAACACAGCGCCCAATTTCTGGTCAATTATTGATAAAAAAAATCAAGAGAGATCAAGTAATGTGATTCAGCTATGTCTTGCTTGTTTTTCGTTAATCTTTCCAGATATAGGTCCCATTTTTTCATCGACCTCATTACCTTTCACAAAAATATGATATTTTTCTTGATCACCCTGATAGCATTTTCCCAGAAACATGAGAGATAGGTCTAAAGTTGTTTTTAAATGTTTTTATCCGCCCTCCCTCGTTAGATTTTGCCTTTTTTCATATACAAATTATTAATTGTTGCTTTGCTAACGTTATTAACAACGTCATATTGTCTCAAACAAAGCAAATAGGAGTAATTTTCGGAACACAACTTTATATACATAGAGGGTCATTTTAGCCTATATGTGCAAAGAGGTGTTCCACAACCCCAATAATTCATTCATTAAAGGTGATCTATCACCCCTTATATAGTATGAATAATAATGTCCTATATATGGGGTGATTGGCTATCATGTGACCCTCTCAGAGGGTCACATGATAGCCAATCACCCCATATAAGGAAACACTTGTGCCCCATCCTGTGGCAACTTTGATTTATTTGTCACAAATGTATTCATGTCACAAATGTATTCATACTATATAAGGGGTGATATGTCACCTTTAAAGGAAGATTAGCACCACATAGCTAACCTCTGTATACAGGGTGCAGTTAACCAGGAATAACCCTAACCCCCCCCCCCCTTTCACCGCTGGTGGAGGCTATAGTCGTTTTTAATCCACTTTATTAACCCTTCAACCGCCGGTGCCGCATATCTTCGGGTTTTCATTTTTTTTAATTGCCACATTAAGTACTACCTATTGAACATGTTAAAGATAAAAGATCAGAAGCCTACGATATATCGTAACTTGGACATCTCGACCAATCAGAAGCCTACGATATATCGTAACTTGTACGAGAATACGGCCCAGGTCAACATTGGTGTCGCATCCCAGCAAACACGAGGCGTTGAACCAGTGTTGTTTTAACGCTGGCCCAGCGTCGTAGACGATAGGTTAATTTTGAGACACTATTGGTTCAATTCCTTTTGTCAGCTGGGTTATTTTGTCATACACACATGTAGTCCAGCAATCACGGCACGGTATGTCAATGTTGGTTTAATTCAGCCCATCGTCTAAGACGCTGGCCCAGCATTAAGCCAACATCGGCTCAGCGTCTCGTGTTTGCTGGTTTTAAACGTCTATGTACCGTCACCAGATGTTGCCATGGTCACGAACGTTAACTGTCTGTCACGCTATACGTGGGAATGTTACGAGCACCGTGACATTTAACCTTTCATATCTGTACTCTATTTTTTGTATTTAAAAATTGTAATAATTTGGTGGTTATTTTCATCTTTTATATATATCGACTCAATACAAGTACTGTATTTGTTTGTGAAGCATTTTTGATCCATAGATGTGCGCTGCCTAGCAAACAGGAGACATCGATCCAATGCTGGGCCATTGTTGGGCGGCATCGCATGTTTGCAGGGAGAAATGAGTCGACAAGATATCCTGTAGAAATACAATGTAGACGATGCTTTTCAAAGTGTTATCAGTGACAAATGTTATAGACTCGTTTCCAACATATATACTCATACAGAATGTACAGTAACACAGCGGAAAAAATATTAGAGTTTAGAATTGAGGCAGCGAACAAGGCTACCGCGACCCACAACTTCAAGTGGGTACAAATTAATCATATTTGTTTAATTGAAGATCTATTCTTTGCAACGTAAAATAAATCGGGCTTTAGGGCACTTTTGTGAACATACAAGCTAAATTGGGCCAGGAGAACCTCCTGAGGACTAGAAAGGAGGTCTGAGGCCGAGCACGCTACCTCTCAGTCACAGAGGCTCCCCGCAAAACTGAGTTTTACGAATGGATGTTGAAAAAACATTTGTGTTTCTTTCAAATCGACGAGACCGGGAAATAAGCCCCGAAATTAAACGTGCTAACCACCACCTATAGGGCCCCCGACCTCTATCCTTTGCAAATCTTCATGGTTAAACACACATTTTGTTCCCACTATCAGTGATTTGATCGACAAATAAAACAGATCAGCGGGATAGGGATACATTCAACATTGGTTCAACGTCTGGTGCCGGTTGGGTTTAGATTGACATGATCAATGGTGTCGAAAGCTCCCACGAAGTCAAGCAGTGATCGTGTTTTCACATCACCTTTGTCCATCATCCCGAGGGAGACATCACGTAGCACTTGTCTCGCCATCTGTTCCTGTCTAATCAACCTGTTGATATCATGATTAATGTACGTAATATTCAGACAAGACTCTCACACCGAGGTATAGATAATGGGGATGCAAAAATGCGACCCGTCACTCTAAAAGGACAGGTAAAAATGATCAAAATTTACTTTATGGATCTGAAAGACATTTTGTAAAATCTGCACTATTTTTGATTGATGTGATATTTCAGTTATTAATTATTTTTATCTAATCATTAAAATTTAAATGGCGTTATTAATACATATAATTGTTGCGCCTGGGTGTACCTTTTACATTATATATATGTCTTGGGTACAGAAGTATTGTTACGCATATACGTCTTCAAGTTTCGAACAAAATGCTATTGTACATAATAGTTTGTGGCAGATGCTGAGATAATTTCATAATTTAATTTTCATCATCATAAAGATATTTTCTGAAGCTGGAGATTGCGTAAGAAATTCCAGCTTTAAATGAACGAAAACACATATGCCAATCATTCCTTATTTAAATTTAAATGCAGAGCTTTGACGTAATGTAGGAAATGCGTTGAAGTTAACCCTTCCATCGCTTATAGCATGACAATAGTAGTTTTTAATTCATTTTATTATCCGACCAGATCACGTTTTTTTATATGAAGTGATCGTTTAAACAAACATCATGATTTGGAAATGTTTCGTCTTAAAACAAACTAACATAATATTTCCACCAGTAATTTCCACCCACTTGAAGTTGTAGGTTGCGGTAGCGAGACACAACTTCAAGTGGGTGAAAATTTAAATAAGATGATTTAAATGATAAAGGATTTAAGGATTATGGGAGGAAGTGTTGGAATGAAGTGTTAGAAGGTAAAATACTTTCACCGAGACAAAATAATAGTGTTTTCCTTTTAGAAAATATAATATTCCCTACAATGTGCTCCCCCAGTCGGCGCATGTCCAGAAAAACCTGAT
>OZ024910.1:6082189-6317846 GCA_964017125.1 Flabesymbios commensalis | reverse complement strand
TGTGACCCTCTCAGAGGGTCACATGATAGCCAATCACCCCATATACGGAAACACTTGTGCCCCATCCTGTGGCAACTTTGATTTATTTCTCACAAATGTATTCATGTCACAAATGTATTTATACTATATAAGGGGTGATATGTCACCTTTAAAGGAAGATTAGCACCACATAGCTAACCTCTGTATACAGGGTGCAGTTAACCAGGAACACCCCCCCCCCTTTCACCGCTGTGGAGGCTATAGTAGTTTTTAATCCACTTTATTAACCCGTTAACCGCCGGTGCCGCATATCTTCTGGTTTTTATTTTTTATTAGCACATTAAGTACCACCTATTGAACATGCTAAAGATAAAATGTGACATTAATCAGCAATATTTGAAAACAGTTGTCTTCCATTTGGTCAAATCTGAACAATTTTCACCCACTTGAAGTTGTGGATCGCGTCAGCGAAACACAACTTCAGGTGGGTGGAAATTCAAATTGAATAATTTGGCAGTTAAATGGTTAACAGATTACATCGCTGTTTAAATGTTGGGAACGAAATGTGTTTTTGAGCCTCAAGATTTGCAAATGGTTTGTCTCAAATTAAACAAATATGAGTAATTGTCACCCACCTGAAGTTGTGGATCGCGGTAGCGAGACACAACTTTATTTTTTTTATTTTGCTGTATGAGGGTTAAATTTACTGAATGAATGGAGGAATAGTTGAGAGTTCTGGGGCCGTATTCTCGTACAAGTTGGTCGAGATGGACATCTCGACCAATGAGAAGCCTACGATATATCGTAACTTGGACATCTCGACCAATGAGAAGCCTACGATATATCGTAACTTGTACGAGAATACGGCCCAGGTCAACATTGGTGTCGCATCCCAGCAAACACGAGGCGTTGGCCCAGTGTTGTTTTAACGCTGGCCCAGCGTCGTAGACGATAGGTTAATTTTGAGACACTATTGGTTTAATTCCTTTTGTCAGCTGGGTTATTTTGTCATACACACATGTAGTCCAGCAATCACGGGACGGTATGTCAATGTTGGTTTAATGTCAGCCCATCGTCTAAGACGCTGGGCCAACATTAAGCCAACATTGGCTCAGCGTCTCGTGTTTGCTGGTTGTAAACGTCTATGTACCGTCACCAGATGTTGCCATGGTCACGAACGTTAACTGTCTGTCACGCTATACGTGGGAATGTTACGAGCACCGTGACATTTAACCTTTCATATCTGTACTCTATTTTTTGTATTTAAAAATTGTATTAATTTGGTGGTTATTTGCATCTTTTATATATATTGACTCAATACAAGTGCTGTATTTGTTTGTGAAGCATTTTTGATCCATGCATGTGCGCTGCCTAGCAAACAGGATACATCGATCCAATGCTGGACCATTGTTGGGCGGCATCATAGACAGTGGTCTAACATTGGGCCACCATTAGGTTGATGTCTCGTGTTTGCAGTAAGAAATGAGTCGACAAGATATCCTGTAGAAATACAATGTAGACGATGCTTTTCAAAGTGTTATCAGTGAAAAATGTTATAGACTCGTTTCAAACATATATACTCATACAGAATGTACAGTAACACAGCGGAAAAATTATTAGAGTTTAGAATGTAGGCAGCGAACACGGCTACCGCGACCCACAACTTCAAGTGGGTACAAATTAATCATATTTGTTTAATCGAAGATCTATTCTTTGTAACGTAAAATAAATCGGGCTTTAGGGCACTTTTGTGAACATACAAGCTAAATGGGCCAGGAGAATCTCCTGAGGACTAGAAATTCTAACCCTGGAAGTCTGAGGCCGAGCACGCTACCTCTCAGTCACAGAGGCTCCCCACATTTACAAATGGATGTTGAAAAACCATTTGTGTTTCTTTCAAATCGCCGAGACCGAGAAATGAGCCCCGAAATTAAACGTGCTAACCACCAGCTATAGGGCCCCCGACCTCTATCCTTTGCAAATCTTCATGCTTAAACACACATTTTACTCCCACTATCAGTGATTTGATCGACAAATAAAACAGATCAGCGGGATAGGGATGAATTTAACATTGGTTCAATGTCTGATGTCGGTAGGGTTTAGATTGGCATGATCAATGGTGTCGAAAGCTCCCATGAAGTCAAGCAGTGATCGTGTTTTTACATCACCTTTGTCCGTCATCCCGTGGGAGACATCACGTAGCACTTGTCTCGCCATCTGTCCCTGTCTAATCAACCTGTTGATATCATGATTAATGTACGTAATATTCAGACAAGACTCTCACACCGAGGTATAGATAAAGGGGATGCAAAAATGCGACCCGTCACTCTAAAAGGACAGGTAAAAATGGTCAAAATTTACTTTATGGATCTAAAAGACATTTTGTAAAATCTGCACTACTTTTGATTGATGTGATATTTCAGTTATCAATTATTTTTATCTAATCATTAAAATTTAAATGGCGTTATTAATACATATAATTGTTGCGCCTGGGTGTACCTTTTACATTATATATATGTCTTGGGTACAGAAGTATTGTTACGATATATACGTCTTCAAGTTTCGAACAAAATGCTATTGTACATAAAAGTTTGTGGCAGATGCTGAGATAATTTCATAATTAAATTTTCATCATCGCTAAAGATATTTTCTGAAACTGAACATTGCGTAAGAAATTCCAGCCTTAAATGAACGAAAACACCTATGTCAATCATTCCTTGTTTAAATTTAAATGCAGAGCTTTGACGTAATGTAGGAAATAAGTTAAAGTCAACCCTTGCACCGCTTATACCATGAAAATAGTCTTTTTTAATCCGATTTATCCGATCAAATCAATTTTTGGTAATGAAGTGATCGTTTAAACAAACATCATGATTTGGAAATGTTTCGTCTTAAAACATACGAACATTATATTTCCACCAGTAATTTCCACCCACCTGAAGTTGTGGGTTGCGGTAGCGAGACACAACTTCAGGTGGGTGAAAATTTAAATAAGATACTTTATATGTTAAAGGATTTAAGGATTATGGATGGAAGTGTTAGGATGAAGTGTTAGAAGTTAAAAAACTTTTACTAAGACAAACGATTAGTGTTTTTCTTTTAGCAAATATAATATTCCCTACAATGTGTTTCCCCAGTCGGCGCATGTCCAGAAAACCTGATGGTATTTTTGATCCCATGTGAGTTGAAGCATGCATGTCTGATTGATCTATTGTCAGATGTTTTTTTTCATTACGTGACGTCAGTCGGGGATGATACAATCATGCTCTGGCAAAAAACTCATCGGTAACTCACTTGCACTTGTATAAATTTTAGGGTGTCTACATTTTCCAGAGTGTCTTTTTTTGCTACTATATATAATTAGTATGTTATACATGGTAGCTATTTTATCTTTATTTTGGTCCGGACACAAAATGATAGACCCCTATGTTATTTTTCCAATGCCTTTTAATTTTATTTTAAGTAGTAGTCACTTATATTATCGAAATGTCCAGTGTTTACTATGGCAATGTCACTTAGCACGATTCTAGTTATGTATGTCATACCATGTATATTGGCATATGATTTTAACAAATTAACAATCTTGTATGTACATACATATATCTCATTTCTATGACAAATACGTCTGTAATGACTTTCTTTCTGTCAATAAGATATCTGTCTGTCTGTCTGTCGGGTAAAATGGAGGAAGACTACATATGTTTTCATAACTTTACTCTGCAATTACTAACGCACTTTTTTCATCTCACAGTTTTAAACATAATTTGCTTACATTTTACTTTAAATAATTTAGTTATTTGAAGTATTTTGATGGCACATAATAACTGTGGGTATTCTGTTTTTACTAAAATGTTCAGTGTTTATAAATGTGTGAATCAAAGAAACGTTGACAAAATCAATTACACCTTTGGTGAATGTATTTTGTTTACTCGATACAAAGTTAACTTTATATCATTCTCACATTTTCTCCGCATTTTTATAATGCATCCGTAAGAGGCATGGGTACTAGTCCATTGAACCTTGTTCCGCTAGTCCGTTATGTATGGCTCAATCGAGTTTAAAACCAATTGAAATTGACTGAAATTGATCAAATATTGTTGCTCAGTCACTCAAAGAATATTTTTTGAGAAATATATGTTTTTCTTTAGACCTTTTAAATATGATCATCAAATCCAACAGAAAAGTGGCAATATTAAGTTACAAGTAATAATAGGCCAAGGGTAACCTTCTAGGAGCGACATTAAAAATATTACATTTTTTTAGTTATTTCATCCACTTTTAGTTGTCTCCCTCTAAAGCAACCCTCGAGTTTTAGTAGGTGAAAATTACTCACTTTGAGCCAAAACATTTGCAAATTTTTATGTTTGAGCACTCATTTCATTTCCAATAACTGTGATTTAACCTAGTAATGCAACATAGAACAAGCGACTATGTTCGTGCTTAGCGGGGTAGGTGTTAAAGGTGATCTATAACCCTTTATATGGTACGAATAATTATGTCCTTATATGGGGTGATTGGCTACCATGTGACCCTCTCAGAGAGTCACATGATAGCCAACCCCCCCTATATATGGGGGTGATTGGCTATCATGTGACCCTCTGAGAGGGTCACATGATAACCAATCACCCCATATAAGGAAACACTCGTGCCCCATCTTGTGGCAACTATTATTTATTTGTCACAAAATTATTCATACTATATAAGGAGTGATAGATCACCTTTAATGTAAGGTAGATAAAAGCAAATAAAAAAAAATATATATAAAACTTCAACTGTCGATAATGAACACAATGAATTGATAAAAGGTAAGTCAATAAAAAGAAAAGTAAACCAGTGAAGCAAAAATAACAGATAAAAACGCGTAACATATAAATCAATAAATAAACGAAAACAATCAATGTGCAAACCTGACTTTTGACCCTTACAGCGCGGGGACCGACATTAGTCGTCAGAATTTGACGTCTGTAGACGTCAGATTCTGACGTCTAAAGTCGATCTCCGAGCGTAAATGTACAAGTATTTATAGTGGTCGTGGACCCGTGACATGGATATTCAAATGAATCGGAAAGAGCTAACTGAGATAGTTATGATGATTTCAAATTTAAATAAACCTTTTGGTTTCCAGGATTTTAACAAAATTAATTTAGCGCTTCAAGGGTCAAACGGTAAACAGAAGCAAAAACGAAAACGCGATAGCAGCTAGCGCCATCTATCACCCACGCCAGACATCAACGCTTCACCTGACTTGCCAGGACAAAACCACGTGATCTGTATGGACTGCTGTCAAAAGCTGTTCTCTTTCCCGATAACCCCACGTGACCTGAATCAGATCATGACGAGATCAGATCTCCTGAGGTTTTTTTCGTTCATGATTGTCAGAATGCGAGGTGTCAGACGTGATAAATTAAAGTCTGTCACGATATTGCAGATTGCAAAATCTGGAGAAAGCGAGGTACAATAATTTCACTCACTATTTCGGCACAATTCTGTAATTGCTGGATTTCAAAAAAACAACAAAGTGTAAACAATACCTGAAGACAGAAGTATGCTTGTCGCTAACATGATCATAATATATACATACGTAGATCATACAAGTAATTATAAACTATAAACTTTAAATGTACAACTGGGAGAGAAACTAAACATACTGAAATGGCGTTGTTGCAAGTGGCTCCACCCAGATTTATTGATAAGCTCTATTCATACATTGTTATGTAGCTGCACTCTAACTAGTTATATGTGTACATTTATTCATTCATTCATTCATTCATTCATTCATTCATTCATTCATTCATTCATTCATTCAATCATTAATTCATTCATTCATTCATTCATTTATTCATTCATTCATTAATTTATTCATTCATTCATTCATTCATTCATTCATTCATTCATACATTCATTTCATTCATTCATTCATTCATTCGTTTGTTCGTTCGTTCGTTCGTTCGTTCGTTCGTTCGTTCGTTCGTTCGTTCGTTCGTTCGTTCGTTCTTTCGTTCGTTCGTTCGTTCGTTCGTTCATTCGTTCGTTTGTTCGCTCGTTGGTTTGTTCAATCACCAGCAGAAAAAGGGTGTGGGTCCTGGTGTATTGGTTAAAGTCGAAGATCGCGGGCTCGAAACCCACTCTGAAATTCAAGTTTTAAAGAAACAAGATATTTTTTCTCCGCTCACTTGCAAAGATTAAATAATGTGGGGAGCCTCTGTGACTGTAAGATCACGAGCGTGCACGGCCTCAAACCGTCAGGGCCTGCATTTCTAATACTGTGTCTGGAGGGCAGTGTCATCTCATTCATCTCACCATCCTCAGGAGGTTCTACTGGCGCGGTTTAGCCTATATGTGCACACAGGTGCCCTAAAACCCAATTCATTTAATTCACTGGCAGGAAAATCACTGAGAACGTACATGAGGTTATCGACTGACGTCCACTGGAAATGTATTTTTACCGTTTCTATGCATTTTTATATTCGTAAGCACGGGTAAGCTGACCACTCCATTAGGTGTTTTTTTCAAAGAAGACTGAGAACTCTAAAAAGATGCTGTCTCTCTTTCAAAGAGGTCTTATCCAACATGTGCCAACATGAGACGTTGATCCAATGTTGGTTTAATGCTGGTCTAGCGTCGTAGACGTTGGGCCAGAATTAAACCAACATTAAGTCAATGTCTGATGCTGGCTGGTAGACAGACGCCACTGTAATGAGAAAGTAAGGTTCCACAGAAACCCTCTGAAAGGTGATATCAATAAAACAGGGGTTGGCTATTTTAGGAAAAGTCATTGTATAAAAAATACTTTCTGAAGTCTGAACAATGTCTGAGGCTTTTTAGGTACAGCGCAATAATGTGATTTTTGTATAAACATATTCTTTTTTTTGTAATTAAAACAGTTACCTAACCCTCTAAGCCCTCACGATGTATTAAAGCATAATTGTATATCCCTGAAAACAAACTGAATTTTCCTACATTCAAGAGTTTATGAATGAAAATTTCCATGAAACTGGTTTACCAATACGTGGTAATTTTCTTTAATTTTTAAACCACATCAAATCATCTTCATTCACTACAAGTCGAAAATTGCGACAACAATTCGCGGCTTGTAGTGGATGAAGATGACAATGGTAAATTCAGGCTTGAAAGGGTTAAACAACTATACTATTGTAATATCATGTTTCTCTTTTAATAATATAATCCACAATATTATCGGACGGTTGAATCTGCCACCACCCGATACATATATAACTTTACTGGCAACCAGAATGCTGCCCTGGTTGAAGTGCTACTATATTATACAACTAAGCCCACTTCTTCACGTGCCCAGGAAGATGATATCGTGGTGATAGATATCTATAAAAAGTACACAAATTAGCAAAAATTAAAATGATTATCAACCCACGTCAATCCACACAGATCTCCTAATTTGAAAACTATCTGTACAGTGCTTACAGGAACACATCCACAATTGATTAGGCGTTACGTAAATACATGTGTTTATTATCTCCGGGTTTCAGCCATAATGTACATCTCAAAGTGAATATAAATCGGAATGAAACACACAAGAAATATGAGGTCGTTCAACCCCTACAGCGCGGGAATCGACTTGAGACGACAGAATCTGACGTCTATAGACGTCAGAATCTGACGTCTATAGACGTCAGATTCTGACGTCTCAAGTTGGTCCCCGTACTGAAAAGTAAAATATTTATTATGTGCAAAAATCCAAAGCATAGCCATTCAAATGAAGCAAAAAGAGCTAACCAAGACATTTACGATGATCTCAAATTGAAAAAACCTTTGGTGTCCATGATTTATCTAAAAATATATCAGCGTTGTAAGGGTCATATGTGATGTTTCCGTTTTTTTCTGTTTTTAGATCCGCCTAAAGCCCGAGATGGCTGGGTGGCAGTACGATCCCAAGGCTATAGAGTTCGAGCACGCCAACATGCTCCTGGAGAGAAACAGATTCCGACGCCCGGCGAGTCACGATCAGGAGCCAGATACAATAGTAAGTACGCCAGGGGAAATAGTTCCTTAACCCCGTCATAATAGGCGATGCTCTTAACTGGGACAAAACAGCTTTTGTAGAATTGGTTGACTTGCCGTCTACTGTCGTATATTACATACAATCTTGTCTTGCAATTGATCAGGCGTGGTGTCGTTTGTTCAATAAGTCGAAATCTATCTGTAATTAATTAACAGATTAACAACGTTCTTGAAAAAAATCGGATAATTCTAACTCTTTATTCAAGTGTTCCTTAACCCTTTCAGCGTCTGGCCCGACAGACGTCTAATGTCGATCCCCGCACTGAAAAGGTTAAAAAATATTATGGCCGTAGTCCTTTAACAAAATATGGTATTCAAAAGAAGCGGGAAGAGCTAACTGAGACATTTATGATGATTTAAAATCAAAAATCCCTTTGGTCTTCATGGTTTATACAGCAATATTTCAGCGTTCAAGTACGGGTGGCCTTATGTCATATCTAATTATGTATATTATACATCACGTCAGTTGCTGTAAAGCTGGCCCAGCGCTTGTCACGCTGCGGCTGAGTGGCTCGTTACCGCTCTCGGCTTTAAGCTTTTAAAAGAAAATATGTTTATTTTCAGTGAACTTGTAAAGAGTATTATAGAAGAGATTCATTCATACAGCGACTCATTCATTCAGTCATGCATTTTTTCATTTATTCACTTATGCATTCATTCATTCATTCATTCATTCATTCATTCAATCATTCATTTATCCACTTATGCATTCATTCATTCATTCATTCATTCATTCATTCATTCATTCATTCATTCATTCATTCATTCATTTATTAATTCATTCATTCATTCATTCATTTATTTCTTCATTCATTCATTCATTCATTTATTTATTCATTCATTCATTCATTCATTCAATCATTCATTCATTCATTCATTCATTCATTCATTCATTTATTCATTCATTCATTCATTCATTTATTCATTCATTCATTCATTCATACATTCAAACATTCATTCATTCATTCATTCATTCATTCATTCATTCATTCATTCATTCATTCATTCATTCATTCATTTATTCATGCATTTAATTATTCATTAATTCGTTGATTAATTAATTAATTAAATAATTAATTAATTATTAATTCATTCATTCATTCATTCATTCATTTATTCATTCATTAATTCATTAAGTCATGCATTATTTCATTAAGTCATGCATTATTTCATTTATTCACTTACTCATTCATTCATTCATTCATTCATTCATTCATTCATTCATTCATTCATTCATTCATTCATTCATTCATTCATTCATAAATTCATTCATTTATTCGTTTATTCATTTATTCATTCATTCATTCATTCATTCATTCAATTATTCATTTATTCATTCATTCATTCATTCATTCATTCATTCATTCATTCATTCATTCATTCATTCATTCATTCATTCATTCATTTATTCATTCATTCATTCATTCATTCATTCATTCATTCATTCATTCATTCATTCATTCATTCATTCATTCATTCATGCATTTATTCATTCATTCATTCATTAATTCATTAATTCATTCATTCATCCATCTCCGTACCTGTTACAGGAGTATGAACAAGGGGAGCTGATTCGTCGGCTGAGAGACGGCGACATGAACAAGGTCAAGGACCTGGCCACCACTATAACCGATGCGCCTGCGCAAGGGAGGCGGAAGTTTCCTCTGAATACAGACTACATGGAGCCCAATGCATTGTGGTCGCCTCAGGCGGTAGAGGACCCATGGCATCCTCATTTTATACATACCGGGCCGCATGGACACCAGGTAAAGGGGTTTGTCAAGTTAAAAAAGCTAAAAATCTGACAAAAACTCTGATTGGACAGACCCTACCCACCCGAACCCCCTACCCAGGTTTTTTTAACATGTACAAACCCCCCCCCCCCAAAAAAAAAAAATAATAATAATCCGAGTTGGGCCTTGACCCACCCACCCTCTTTCGAGTTATTCTCTAATTTAAAAAATCATGTAAATCTTATCATAAAACGGATTAAAGGCGGAATCGGAACCGTACATATAAAATGTCAAGCAAGTTTGGCATCAAATAAAATGTAGATAGAGGCTCAGTTAATCAAAGACTTAAATTTCGCACATGGCTATTTCTCTTATAGACAGACACATATTTACTGACATAAAGAAAGGTCATTACAAACTTATTTGTCATATGAACAATAGAGACATATGTTCGTGTATATACAAGATGGATAATGTGTTAAAGTCACATGATAATACACAGAACTTAAATCATAAATAAACATAGTTTACGTTTAGTTTAAATTTTTTTGAAAAATTCCTTCGAAACTGGAATTGCTGACGTAAATTCCAGCTTCAAAGGAATTTTTCAAAAAAAATTAAAGTTAGAACCAAACCATTCAGCAGCGTAATTGTTAATACGCCAATACCCTTGACTCCGGCGGGGTGTTTTACCTGGCACTCTCTAAGTGGTAATGGCGGTTTGAAAGAAACAAAAATGTTTCTTCCCCATCCACTCGTAAAAGTATTGTGGGGAGCCTCCGTGGCCGAGAGGTAACGTGCTCGGCCTCAGACCTCCAGGGTTTGAATTTCAAATCCTGTGTCTGGAGGGCCGTGTCATCTCACTGATCTCACCATCCTCAAGATGTTCTCCTGGCCCAATTTGGCTTGTATTTGCACAAAAGCGGCCTAAAGCCTTTTTTCTCTAAGTGGCAGGTGACATGTAAACACTTGCTATTCAAACAAGTATGAGATTTCCACTTTATGCACACTGGATCCCATGGGCACCAGGTATGATATGCAAAAGGTGTTCATTAGAGTGTGATATGAAAAAATACAGTCCCATAGATCCCCATTTTAAGAACAGTGATGGACATCAGGTAAGCATTTATACACACCCTTTCAATTCAAATGTGCTATCAAAAACAATTGGACCCATCCTCACTTCAAATACATAAAATCTTGGCCGCATAGACTTCAGAATATCATTGCACGTTTAGCGCCCCCCCCCCCCCCGGGGTAAAATTCCATACTTGATCGCATTTTATTTTTCTTTGAAGACAAATTATTTTTATCCTTTGCAAGCGGAGAATGTCACGCCTGTCACTAATCACTAATATAACTTGCTATTATTACACCACAGGAACGTGACGAGTAAGGAATAAACTCATTTATCTTTTACTTACATTCCAGCCACCATGATAAAAGCAGATTTATCATCCAATCGCGGTTTTATCACTCGCACGGTTCTCTGTAGAAATTGCGCAGTGTTGAAATCATCCCTTTCCCCGTGAAGTTAGCTTATTTAATTTTTCACCCACTTAATGTCAGATCAAGTATTCGCTAATCGTGATTTTTAAAAAACTCATTTCTTTCCCAACTAAAAAGTCAATAAGAGAAAATATCGAACCGGACAAACAAACAAACAAACAAACAAACAAACAAACAAACAAACAAACAAACAAACAAACAAACAAACAAACAAACAAACAAACAAACAAACAAACAAACAAACAAACAAACAAACAAACAAACAAACAAACAAACAAACAAACAAATAAACAAACAAACAAACAAACAAACAAACAGACAAACAAACAATCAAATAAACGAACAAACAAACAAACAAACAAACAAACAAACAAACAAACAAACAAACAAACAAACAAACAACAAGCATGACTAAAAACATAACTAAAACATAATTATTAACCTCCTTGCATGTGATAACAGTGATTAAACCTGAAAATAAAACAGATCAAAATGACTATACTTGTGTTTAGAAGGGTTGAAAGTGTTATTGTGGAATATAAAACAAAAATCAAATGTTTATTGACCGTGATGCACATAATTTAAAATTGGTGGTCGATTCCTAACGGCCACGTTTCGCCATTACTATTTATTATTTCGTTTGATTATAAATTTAATTCCCAGATTATTACATGACATCGACGTGACGGCCATTAAATAAAGCATAACTGTCTCACTCACACCATAGACGCGATCATCAAACAGAGATTTATTATTCAATTCTGTTTTCATCAATGACAGTTGAATGCAACCACTCTTTCCCCCCGAAGTAAAAACGTCATGAAATGTTTCGTGTACGTACGCGAATGATTTGCTTATAACACCATGTGTCAATGCATCACCAATTATTCTTCGACCTTATGTAACACGAGCTCTGGGGTACTATTGTGACCCGACATATGGGAAGGGCAATGAGGTCAAAATTAAAAAAAAATAGTTTATTTAATAGTCATGTCCTTCTTGTTCCATTAACCAAATAATTGTTGAAAAATACTTATTTTGTAATTTTTTTTAATTATTGATCTATTTTTCATAAGCTGCTTAAAAACTAGTCTCGCGAAACTTGTATAAGAAGTCGGTTGCTTGCTACCAAATTAAAGCTTATCATCTCTAAATTATATCTAGACCGGGGTACCTTTATACAAGTTGTCAAAAAAAGGCTAAAAACACTCTCATTCAAAAGAGGATTGTATAATTTGCATAAATTAAAGATGGCCGCCATATGCCAATCATCACTTGATGCCTCATAACTTCGGCATAAATAAAGATGAATAAGGTAATAGAATAATCAGAATTGAATTGGCAACACTATGCAAGCACGTTTATAAATATAACAAAAATAGTATATCAATATAACTATTGATAGTATATATATTCTGTATTCGTTAGCTTTTCTAGTGTAAAACTATAAGTAAGTGTTGATGTGAAGTGTATTTATATGTACATATGTGTCACTATCTATTAAAAGGGCGAAACAAAACTGTTCATTTCACAATCTAATTTATGAAGAGAGACAACTCAACTCATTGCTACATGTAGCTGTGGTTATGTAATTGCTCATGGCAATGTCTCATGGGTTTCTATTTTAGGAGTGGGTGGTCTTAGCATTTGACCCAAGTATGTTGATTTTCAATATAAAAGCTCGAATATGTTATTATTTGCGAACTTGTTCGTGTAAAAGAAAAGTCATTACTGACTTATTTGTCATACAAATGATAGAATATATGTACATGTATATACAATATGGTTAATTTGCTAAAATCACACGATAACTTACATGGTATCACATACAGAGTTAAAATCATGTTAAAAGGCATTGCCATAGTAAAACACTGGATATTGCGATAAAATAACAGATAATTATTGATTACTACTTGAACAATATATCTGAACGTAGGGGGTCTATCATTTTTTTTCCAGCATCAAAACCAGAGATAAAATGTATGATCCACAAAGCATATATGACAGCAAAAAAGACACTCTGGAAAGCGTATAAAGCTAAAGATATAAGATATAAACAAAATAAAATAATAACACAATACAAAAGTATCGATTGAATGATAACAAATATATTTATATTTTGAGACACATGGCAGTCAGGGAAACATACACTGAGGCACTCGATGAGAATGGCTTTCAAATAAAAGCGCCACACACATCAGACGTGCAGTCGTGCCGTACATTGACCAAATTAGGCTATAAATGACACCACAAAGGATTTTTTCTATTGGAGCAGAGCTGACAACGTGATGGACCTTTTCAGCGCGGTGATCTTCTTTATACGTCAGAACCTGACGTCTGTAGACGTCAGCCTCTGACGTATAAAGACAGTCCCCGCACTGAAAGAACTAAACAATTTATAATGGCCTTAAACCTATAACATAGGTATTCAAATTAGCCGAAAGGGCCGATCAAGCTATTTATGATGATTTCAAATGCAATAAAACCCTTTGGTCTTCATGGTTTAAATAAGATATTTTAATGTTCTGAGGGTCAATAGCACATGGATAATGCCTGGGTAATTAGGTTTGTTCAGGCGTGCGACCCCTTTATATGAGGGTAGGATGGAATATAAAACAACTACTTATGCGCCTAAATCCTTGATATTTAAGCTCCTGTCCCAGCAAACACGGGACATTGCCCATGTGTTGGTTCAATGTTGACCCACCGTCTGCGACGCTGGGTCAACATTGAACCAGCGCATGGGCAATGTCCCGTGTTTGCTGGAGTGTCTCCCAAAGTCATTCCATAGGCATATTGTCGATCGCCGGACAGAAGTCATCATTGTAGCAGCAGCGTGTGGTCTGATTTACCAGGTTGGGAAGAAAGAGGCAAATATATCTATCTTTATTTTTTTCGAAAGGGTGTGAAAGTTGTAATATCTGAGATATGCCGGCATATTGTAAAAAGCACAGTGGTCAGTGGATCAGCTAGAATACATGCAATTATATTTATTTTAAGGTTACAGATATATCTATGTTCATCTGTCATTTAAAATGATTACTGTCGAAAATGTCGATCCACCCACATTTCGCTTGAAAAACAAAACAGAATCTAACGACTTTAGACATCAGATTCTGACGTATAAAGTCGGTCCCAGCGCTGAAAGAGCTGAAGATCCACATGTTTATCTGTTCCATCAAGCCGGGTAAAGCTGCAGTGATGACATGTCAGAGTAGTCCGAGAATAGACACAGCTACCTGCCGTTGATATATGACGATCTCAGAGGGATACGGGATCATGCGGTGCAGCTAAAAACTGAAGCACAGTGTCTAGAACACATTTTTGAAAACGAGTAAAATTGATTTCTAAGTAAGAATTATCAAATCAAATTGGTTAAATCATTGAAACAAAAAATAAACGAGCGTGCGAGCCAGCGACTGTGAGACGACAAACAAAAAAGCAATAAACGGCAAAGCGGTATAGTTAAAAAGTAGATCATAGTATCAGGATTTAGCTAACGAGCATATAAACGCTGCGAATTAAAAAATACACGACAATAAATTAAAAATGCAAAAAGTGAGAGAAAGAACGAATGAGACAAACTAATTAAATTAATTCAATATATTCAATATTAAATAAGCAGCAAACGGAATATGAACAAACAAAGCAATGAAAGAATAAACGAGGACGACAAACGAGCGAGCGATGAACTTTCGCATATATATGTCGGTCGATAAGTGACTCTCCTTTATGTCGGCTCATCAGGTTCAGCTACAAATTACAGTGGGTGATAATGTCAAGAGCAAACAGACGAAAAGGCGAATAAAATTATAATCAATCCGCTCAAATCATAGAATAAACAAGGCAGTGAGCGAGCGAAAAAAACACAAAAACAACAAGGAGTCAGTTAGTCAGTCAGATCAATGAATCGATAAATGATACAAGAAGCAACCAATCATGCAAGAAACAAGCTAGCCATAAATCACTTATTCAATATCTGAATATGTAAATAATTTAGCGAAAAAAAGTACGCTGTCAAAAAGACGAGTTGAGATATCTTGTCCTTGAAGTGTTTGTAGATTATAGGTGTGTCCCGCAAACTTCTACTTTTTGCAAGAGAAATGTATTTAACTTTTTTGTCTTTCAGAACCACCCGTCTGCAGCTTTGTTGAACGAGCGTATCTATGGCGACCCCAATAACCACGTGAATTCTGTGATGGGACAACAAGGACCCGGTAAGTGGCGATGATCGAACTAGCATATTGACACCAACTAAATAACCTGTCCCTTATCATATGCTCGCTCTGGACCTTTTCGCATGTGGCCTAAGTGACAATTATCAACAAAGACCCGGTAAGTACCCATGACTTAAATAGCAGATTGACTACAATAAGGACAATATTGATAGTTTAGATTTAACAAGGGGGCAAATGTCATCAAATATGATGACACATACACCATTTGTGACCCGGGGCATTAATATCGTAAGTTGGTAAACTGATATATATTAAAAAAGCGCAATGTGTTTTTTTCAAACCTTAGAATGACCAAAACCCGTAATATTTTATCACCAAGCTTTTCATAAAAGCCGGTGTTGCTTTGTAACATTCCGATAAATGAAGACCTAAAACGTTTTTTTTTCAACGTCACTAGCTGTTCAGTTAATTGTATTAAATTAAATATAATGCACACCATTCCAGTCAGCTTCGCGTATACTTGTCATTTTGTAATAATGTAAATACCATCATATATCAGTGACATATCGTGAGGCGAACGTCCAAGGGGGTCGTCCCCCACATTTCAAAACCTAGTTTCATACAATTGCATAACCCTTTAACTGCCAAATTATTCAATCTGAATTTTTATTCACTTGAATGAAGCGATCCACAACTTCAAGTGAGTGGAAATTATTCAGATTTGACAAAATGGTGGTCAACTGTTTTCAAATATTGCTGATTTATGTCACATTTTATCTTTAACGTGTTCAAAAGGTGGTACTTGATGTGCTAATAAAAAATGAAAACGTGAATGTATGCGGCACCGGCGGTTGAAGGGTTAAACCTCAATACTTGACATTATAAACTAACTCGATTTGTGATTCAAACACCTTCTAATATTCTTAAAATTAACCTTATTTTAATTTTCTCCCATTTCCATTAGACAAGGTAAGATAAATCTTAATATTTCTAATCGAAGTGAGAGAAAGTTGAGATCAATTTAGTTCTAGGATTCTTAGGAGGATGAAGCTATATATTGCGATACGTTTCCTCTATGTGTTAACAACGCCCAAAGTGGTGTAGTATATGCATAACATTGAGCACAAAGGCTAATGAGTGTCATGATGATTTTTACACTATTTTTTGTGTCGTACATTTTAGCCATCTGTGTGCATACTTCTTGGTTCAAATATAACTGAATTTCAGCTGTGGCGGTGACAAATAGTGAATCAAACAGTAGGCTTACTTCAACTACATTTCTAATAATAAATAGTTTTATTTAAATATAAAATTGTGCAAAAACCCTGCTTCCCAATCGCCTCATGCGCGACAATATACGCATCTGCCACCGGCGCAAATGACTATGAGGAGGGAAAACTGGAGAGTTTATTAGAAATATGAAAAATATAGTATTAAGCTCAGTTGCCATTTAGGATATAAAGCACGCCGGTACAACTGTTTTATTTTATAATGTAATATTCAAAGAAAGATATCACGACGAAACTAGATTCGATTCTGGAAAATCTACTACAATCGGAAACACTACATACATTTAGGCTTTTTACCACTATCACCATTTATCCATATGGTTGATTGTTATATCACAGTGTGTCTAATAAAAGCGATTCTGTCATTCCACAAGTCTTTTAAATTTTGTATTGCTGTGGCAACGTCAAACGTGTGCTGAAACAACGATTTATTATATTTATCAGTTATATTCTTGTATTTCTTATTTTGGACATACATGTTCGAAATTAAATCTCGTCTTTTTTATCTTTAAAAAATACTCACGCAATTCTAATTTCCGGACATTTTGACATTATGCAAGGAGGCAAAATATAGATGATGCTTTCGGACTGATCGTGTCGCTTTAATTTATTTAGTGATTACTTACTCATGTATACTTCACTTAATACCTAAGCATCATTAGGTCAAATAATTGACTTTTGTCCAACATTGGAATGTCATTCCAATGTTTTATGTTTACTGGGTATATTAAAGCATCATGAGGTCAAATGGTTGACTGTCTCTGATCAACAGGTATGAAATCAGAGCGCATTTATGAGCGTCTGACGACAGTGGCGGCCCCCAAACATGGGGATAATGGCAGATATAACGACAAGAGTAACATGCTGGATTATATGCCAGGCTCACAGAGGAACGATAATGCCATGAGGATGGCTGATAAGGTCAGTAGGAAGTACATGGGGTATGTTACTGAACCAGCTCATTTCAGCTCATTCATTCATTCATTCATTCATTCATTCATTCATTCATTCATTCATTCATTCATTCATTCATTCATTCATTCATTCATCCATTCATTTATTCATTCATTTATATATTAATTTATTCATTCATTTACTAATCTATTCATTCATTCATTTATTCAACGCTTTCTTTTGGAACATGATTTTACTGTTACAAATAATATCCAGATCCTTCTCAAATGCTCTGTGGATATTAAAGTAAAATTTAAAACATTTATATATTCATTTCTTCGTAAATATAATTGTCAACACTTATTTAAACACAAGAAAGAAAGTAAATAAATCGCACCGGCCATTTAATTCCCGGTGAATTTATAGTTATATTGTTTTGTTGGCAGAAGGGCAAGCGATGTGGAGGATATGAGAACGTCCAGTTAGGTGGAGCAAGGAGAGACTTCATGAATGACAAGGCATTCATAGCTCAAAATCAACTAGAGCTCAAGCAGCGACATGAACATGGAGAAATGTTCAGGTACTGTAAAGTGACATGCCCTTATAATCAAGTAGAAATAAGATGGGACAGATGACAGAAACAGGGGCGGATCCAGGGTAGAAGAAGGGCAGGGTTACCGAATGATAAAAGTGGGACATACATAAAAAGGCAGTCGAGCGCCGGAGACGCGAGGAATTGTTTTCTTAATAAAAAACCAAATACACCATTTCTAGGTATCTAACACTTAAGGAATACAAACGGCGTAAAATCTCTCATCTAATTATTACATACATACAATTATGTTTTCTAGATTTGGAAAGGGACACGTATAGATTAAAGGGAGGAGATTAAAGGGAGGTTCACTTGGCCTCTGTGTCCTCCCCTAGATCCGCCCTTGAGGAGTCATCAGTTTATTATCGATCAACGTATTTGTTGTCAGTGTTTTATGGTTTACTATAATCACCCACTCATCAGCAGCACGAGGCAAAAGCGGGGGCTACTAATAGTTTTACCTTTTATCCGACAAGTTATATTATTCAAGTTTGCACGCAATTGAAGTTGTGTCTTGCTACCACGACCCGCAACTTCAAGTAAATGAAAATTATAGATATTTGTCTTCAATATTAGAAAATCTTTCTGTTTCAACACAATTATTTTCACGATCACTGTGATTTGATCATCTGATAAAACTGATTGTAAATGTCGTGCTTGGCGGTTCTAAAAGATCATGATATATCTCCGCTACTACATATAAACTGCGATGCAAAGTCAAAAGGCAGTATCTGTTCACTTTGCAAAGGTAGATACTGTCCTTTTGGATTTGAGTAGTAAGCCTATAGTAGCCATTTTGTAAATTGTAGGGAGTTTGAGAAGGCTCGAGACGAGACAGAGCAAAGTGTAGAGGATCAGATGAAACAACAGATGGAACGAGAAGTACAGGAGCTGTTCAGACAGATGGATTCAGGTGAGAGGGAGTGACTGACAGGCTGGCTGGCTGGCTGGCTGACTGACTGACTGACTGACTGACTGACTGACTGATGATTGGAATGAAAAACGCATGGATGAAATGGAGTAATGTAAAGATAGATGATTGGAATGAAAAATGCATGGATGAATGAATGAATGAATGAATGAATGAATGAATGAATGAATGACTGAATGAATGATTGATTGAATGGATGGATGGATGGATGGATGGATGGATGGATGGATGGATGGATGGATGGATGGATGGATGGATGGATGATGTATGGATGGATGGATGGATGGATGGGTAGGTGGATGGATGGATGGATGGATGGAAGGATGGATGGTGGGTGGATGGATGGATGGATGGATGAATGGATGGATGGATGGATGGATGGATGGATGGATGGATGGATGGATGGATGGATGGATGGATGGATGGATGGAAATGATAAATGAGAGGACATAAATGTTTGTTAAATATGGTAAAAGGGTTCAGCACGATTTTTTTTAGCTAATTAACACTACAATGAGACAAATGTTAAGCTAAATACCAAGAGACAAATTTTCTTCTGTTTTTACGTTTTTGACTTTTTGAAATTTTGAAATATCGTCCATGAATGTAATATTTATGAATTTAATATTTATGTGAACTATTAAATTTACAGCCATGCGCACGATGAAATAAGTTCAATTTGATGCTATTTGTTTACTCAATAATAAAAATAATAATATTTATATTGCAAGAAAGCCTGTATTTAACATGAGGCTCAGAAACCTATCACTACTATTATATAATGTTCAATAATAAATAATATAATAAAAAAAGGTTAAATTATTCGAGAATGTCTCCTTAACTGATAGCCCACAAATGACCAAATCTGAGCTTGATTTTCCTGCGTAATATTGTATCCGTAGAATTTGGGCTGCCATACACCATGAGATCTATAGTATATGAAATGAACGGGATTTAAGTGAGATGACACTGCCCTACAGGTACATAATTCTAAATTCGAGCCCTGGCGATCTGAGGCCGAGAACGCTACCTCTCGGTCACGGAGTCACCCCACAATATTCATTCTTAACGAGTGAGTGGGGAAGAAACAATTTATTTCTTCAAAACTCGAATGCAGAGCAGGGTTCAAGTCCGACTTTCCAAGCAGGCAGCAGCTTCAACCACTGCAGATATCTGTTGTGTATGATGATTTTTCTTTCAAGCTGTCCTTTTCATATTAGTGCAGGAGTATTAGGTCTAAAACATGCTGACTTAGAAAAAAATGCATATTTAGCTCGTGCTCTGTGTGCACACCATTTGACATCAGCTGCGCCAGTGACTCACATTCTGAACACTCCAGGGTGTCTTGATGGTGTCAGCCTCAATCGCCTTCGTACCTTGCACGAAATTCGCGAGCTGTTGTGGTGTCCACACCTCAAGGTCATTGTGATACAGATACTGCACTCCAAGAAGAAGCTGTAACACAACTGATACAGATAGTCGATGATTTGATGAATGATATACCAGGATGGAGTCGCACTGGGAAGCTGTGGATGGGATACATCTCGAGTAGTATCTCATTCGTGTAGACTACTCGTCCTGTTCATTCGGGCGGAGCGGACGAGAAACTGGGACCTACACTTGTATGCCGTATCTGAGATGATTCCAATACTGCATGCTGCTGCACACTTGGCTATAAATGTTAAATCGAAAAATTACCAGAGATTATGCCATAAGCAAAATTTAGGACATTTACTGAAGATGGTTATTTTACAATCAGAAGGAAAGATGAGTTTTGAGCTGGAAACTTCACGGACAAGACATGAACAGGCTCTCGTGGGAATGTTAAGGGCTCCTGTCGGCTTAGCCCATGGTCCGGGCGGGAATTACAGACAGCACTAAAACCAAATGGGTGCATGTCACGCCCCGTTGCATCCCAATCTGCAGTTACCTAGAGAGCTTTTGTGGTGTCCTTTTGTGGGCTTGTAGCACATCACAAGATGTGAAAAACTACACAACAGTCTCTACAGGAGGGGTAGCAGACAAAAGTGCCAATGCTGACAAAGTGTACAGCACAGGAATAGGCTCAGCTGCCAATGAAGATATCAGTGTTCGGGTCATAACGTTGAGGTAAATAGTGAGCTACTCTTCCTACGTGTGACCTGTGTTATCACAGATCAAAATGAGATGAAACAACACCTCAAAGCCAAGTTTGGGAACAACCCACCATTTCGTTTTGATAAAGATGTCATGCGCAAAAATGTTCTTGCTGATGCATTGAAGTCAAATGTCACTCCATTGTCTGTGACTCTCCGAAATCCATACTATGTCATAAATGGTGGACAGTTGTTATACCGTATCAAGTGGTCTACAGGTTATACATATCATCAGTTATATGATATGTATGTAAGACACGTCTTAGACAATTTTAGAACTGAGGTTACAATGATATTTGAAGGATACAGGGAAGCCATGTCCACCAAAGTAACTGAGCAGCAGCAAAGGGCCACACAGAACACCTCCTCTGATATTATCTTTAAGCCAGACATGACAGTTTCTACACCTCAGAATTGTTTTCTGGCTAATCGACGCAACAAGGCTCGATTTATTGGACATGTGATGACCAAGTTGGAAAATGTTGGGGTAGTATGCAGCCAGAGTCCCGCAGATGCCGACCATATGAGCAGTAATACGACATTGACAGCAGCAAAACTTCTTGACGAACCAGTTGTCCTTGTTGGTAGTGATACTGATTTACTTGTCATGCTGATTGACAAAGCAATGTTTTGATGGATATACATGCAATTTAGCCCCCATCCCCTTACAATAGTTTGCATTCATACGACACAGGATACTTTGCATGACAACGTCATCTGTTTGCTCACGCATGCGTGATTGCTGGATGGGTTACCGTTTTGGCATTGTACAACATAAGCAAACGAAAGGCCTTGTCGATTCTTAATAATAGAACAATCGACTGGGATATGCTGAATGTATTTGTTGATCAGAATGCTAAGAAAGATGACATTTCAGGAGAAGTTTTCCTGTTTAAACTGTATGGATCAACCCACTGTACTTCTCTTGATGAGCACAGGTACTACCTGTATATTAAGTCTCCAGAAAGTCTTTAATGTCGAGTGGTTTCAAGCTGGAGATCCTACCCCCATCATCCGATTCTGCTATATATCATTCATTTAGAACATACCATAGTATTTAACTATGGTTAGGAAATGACGAAGTGAATCCTACAGATTGGGAATGGGAGCTTAAGAGCGACATGCATCACCCGATCTGTGATGCACAGATCGGCCAGTGGTACCAGAAAGTGCTTTGAAGATTATTCCATATGGTTGTAAAGTAGGTTGCATATATCGTAAGGCAGGCTTGTTTTGTTCAGCAATGTGCTCATCATGCACTGGAAAAACATGTGGTAATATATATCAGGCTGAGGCAGACGATGACCAGTGTTTTCTAGACATAGATATGTTTTTGCATCCAGTTTTTATTGGATAGCATTTGAATATTGGCAGGCATCCCGGTGAAATCTATAAAACCTATACAACCTATAAAGACCTATATTAAATTTTCAGACCTATAAAATCTTTAAAAAAGCCTATAATTAATAACCCATAAAAACCTGTAATTTTCAAATTTGCAATTCCCGCTCATGTTTTTTAGTCACGAACAGGTTTATTTGCTCACGTCTCATCTTATCTCTGATATTATTATGCATGCCTCATGTACAGACTTTATCTCTTCAAATACAACATTTTATCTGAAAAAAATATTTTTAGTTTAATTGGCGTTAATTCGTTTCAAAATGATACTTGTTTTGTTTTTATGAATTGGTTCTCTATGCATTTATTTTACTTTTTTCCAATTTTATTAGGAAAAAAACATATATGAACCTATATTTTTATTGTTGAGTAGTCTATAAAAACCTATATTTTATATTTTAAAACCTTTGCTAAAACCTATATTTTGTTCAAGAGGCACTGGTAAGCCTATAATGGATCATAGCTATCACAGAATTTAAATGAATGTCACTGCATCGTGACCATGTTTCTTTATCGCAAAAACTATATTTTATGTGCATTTAATGATTATTAAACTATCATTCCTGTTATATTTAAACAATTTCTTTGTTGTTGTATGTTGACTATTGACAAATTTCACAATTTTTGGGTTTTCACGACTCAGGATGGCGGCCATATTGAAAATTTTGCATAAAATTTTTTGTTCAACCTGGATTTTTGGTGATTTTTCCTCATAGTGTTAAGTGGGTATCTGGGCAACTTTCCTGAAAAATTCAGCTTTCTACATTTTTTTTCAGGTGAAAATCTAATACTCCTGCACTATATATTCTCATATACGATGATCGTGCTGTTTTTTCAGGAGATTTCCAGGGTGACATAAACGTGGAGAAGCTGAAGATTGAGCAGCGATTCCAGGCGATGAAGGAAGAGAAGATGCGACACATACTGGACAGGATGAACGAAGAAGAGAGGATGCAGCTGGAGAACATGATAGAGAGACAGGCACAAGAGATGTTACAGCTAATAGACAAGAAGGTAGAAAAAGTTCACAGTATACCATTATTATATTAGGAAGTTCTAGATATTTTTTACGAATTATTGGGAAAGAGCAAACATTTCAAAAAAAGCTGTTACTAAAATGTCGATATGTAATCGATTGAGTTTTTGTATGGAAATTAGAATAGCATGGGTTTATACTCGGAAGGAAACCACTAAAACATTTGGGACAGTAAAGTACGAATCAATTGTACCCCAAGATTTGAATAACAACTGAATGACGGTGGTGATTAGCTAATCGTCTCATGCTATATACTCCGTAATGTGAAACAAATGTTGTATCTCCTATTCACCAGGTGGTGCTGAATGTATAATTCCTTAAACTTGATCATTTCTTATTCTCTAGGTGCCGCTGAAGTTGCCATCACCCAAGCCACCAAAGAAGAGGAAATCTCAGCTGTACACTTCTCCACAAGTGTTTGATGATGTGGACTTTAATGCTCTACAGGTACAGTTTAATTAAAGTCAATTAAAATAAGGCCTTATCCTGCTAATCGCGACAAAAGTCGTTTTCAATCCATTTTATTGGCCGATTAAATCATGATTATTGGGAACAAAACGTGTGTTTCGATTTCAAACCATTAAACTCTGGCCCTAGAAAATTTGAGTAACATTGTTGCATATAGGCCCTATACACTTTGTTACACATTTGAGATGAAATCAACCGTTACAGCGGCAGACCGTCTTAGACGCGTCCTTAGACGACGTCGTCAGAATATGACGTCTATAGACGTCGATTCTGAGTTAGAAGACGATCCCCGCACTTGACCAAAAAAAATAATGGCCGCAGACCCATAACACAGGTATGCAAATACAGCAAAAAGAGCTAGCTAAGACATTTGTGATAATTTCAAATTGAAAAAAAAACATTTGGCTTCCATGCTTTATATAAGAATATGTCGGCGTTGTTTAATACAAACTGAAAGTAGCATAATTCAAGAAAATAAGGAGGTTCTAAGAAGAAATTTATATAAAACATGTGCGTACTTGATAACCATGTGTAAGGTTCATTTATTTTCATTCACATTCACCACAGAAACATACAGTCATATATTTTATTGACGCAAATAAAAGTCATCACTGATTTATTTGCATCGCCAAAACCATTGCGTTTCAAAACCGAATTTGCAATGTACAATTGTTGTGTTTCTAGTTGGCTCACAAGGAGCAGGCCAGCTTTACAGAATTGATGTATGACCTGACCCAGACATGCCGGAATCAGCTGGAAAAAATCAGGTCAGACCAGAGGTCAAATATAACACATTTTTTACTTGCAAGTGGCAACAACAATTTCAGTCGTAATAGTACATTTAATAAATTAACATTGGACACTTTTTTTAATTAAATTTATTTGTTGAAACATCAATTTATACAACTTATATAACTAATTTACATAACTAATTTATATACCACTTTTTATCGACCACTGGTTGTATATGATCTGGTATTCGCCGGTTGCATATCATTTATGACATTACCATGATTACGCAACTATATTTCGGTGATTGCATATCATTCCTGAAATTATTCAATTACATCTAGTTATATTTCGCTGGTTGATAGTGAACTACATGAAAAATGAACAATATGTTGAACGCTGTTTTGCAATTGCTAGCTAAAAATGACGAAACATATTTATTTAGCATCAGACACAGAATATTTAGGCTAATAATAGTTATATTTTATTACATTGCTATTGTTTTTATGTCATTTATGACAATACAAAGCTATATTACGGTGGCGGTATATAATATAGCATTATGATATTACAGAGCTATATTTTGGTGGGTGTAGATAATCTGTGACATTATGACATTATGATATTAAACCTATATAACATAGCTATATTTCGCTACTCAAAGTGAAATACACGAAGCATGCTAAATTGTTCGCATCTATTTTTCATCGTTTGAAAAAAATTATATTTTTGAGAAACCAACATCTCTCAAATTGAATTGTTTGATCAGCATTTAACACAGAATAGTTACGCTGATAATAGTTAGCTTCTAAGACATTACTAATATCTGTATATCACTTATAATATTACAAAGCTATATGTCGGTGGTTGTATATAATCTATGACATCATGCCATTATTATATTACATCTAGCTATATTTCGTGAAATACACGAATTATACCTCATTGTATGCATTTATTTTTCATTATTTGAAGCTGCAATTGCTAACGCATTTTCCGGCTTCAAATGACGAAAAATAACATCTCCCAAATTGAATTGTTTGATTGGAATCTACCACAGAATATAATATTTACATTCTATGACATTACTATTGATTGTATATAATTTATGACATTGCGATAATTCTATTTCGCAGGTTGTGCATAATCTATGACATTGTTACACTAAAGTGCTATATTTCGCTCTATACATATATAATCTATGACATTATGACATTACATCTAGCTATATTTCGCTGGTTAAATGTTAAATACACTGAGCATGCTGAATTGCTTTCATCTATTTTTTATCATTTGAGGTGGAATTTCTAACACAATTTCCATCTTCAAATGACGAAATATATATATTTTAAAAAACTGCCATCTGTCCAATCGAATTGTTTGGTCAGCATCCAACACAAAATAGTTACGCTAATAATAGTTAGCTTATATGGTATTACTATTATCACTATTATTACTATTTATGACATTACAGAGCTATATTTCGGGTGAAGTATATAATCTATGATATTATGACATTATGCCACTTCAGAGCTATATTTCGGTGGTTGACAGTGAAGGACCTGAACAAGATGTTCTTCAGACAGGAGTTGACGGAGGACAGTCCTTTCTACTTCCTGCAGGGAATCAAGTACGGACTGGAGAGCTATCATGAACTGTTCAAACTACTCTGCAGGTAACATATAATACTATTGTGTTTTTCTTACTTACACCTTTCTGTGCTTTTCAGACAGAAAAAGGAGTACACATCACTTCTACACCCATCAAACAATAAGCGAGAATATTTTTTGAAGTCCGTTTTATTAGCTGATAATCACTGTTATTGCTAATGAAATGTGTACCGGTATTCAAACAGCAAGATTTGCAATTATTTGTTTCAAAATTAAGCAAATATCAGTAAGTTTTTGTTGTGGGTCGCTGTAGCGAGACACAACTTCAAGTCGGCAAAGGGTTAGCTGTAAAATTATGAAGAGACAAGATTTAACTACGAATGAATACACTTACACTTCTTGTTAGCGTTGTCGTTTACAAAAGTATACATTTTCTCGAATCCCAAATTGATTTGTGTCACATGGTAAGACATATAGATATGTACGTATTTAAACAAGCAGTGGTTTAAATGCTCAGGGTCTAATATTCTTAATGGCGGATGTTGCAAAGTTGACATTCGTACATCTCGAATTGATAAGAAAAATACACGATTGTACTGATATACGCATAGAGATGTGGATCTGTGCAATAACACAAACAGATGAATATTGTACCGTTTTAAAGAATTTATCATAAAACACAAAATGTAACTTCAATTGTGTTTTATTTAGGTAGTTACGCTGGTATTCTCATCACATTCGTGGTCGTTAGATGTTGTTCAGTGTGAAAAATAAAGCATTCGAAAAACGTGAGGTGCTCACCTAACGACTGACACCTTTCTAAATTATAGGAATGTTACATTTTCCTCTATCACGCTCATAATAATATGAATACCATTTTGTATTTCGGCACTGACAAATTCAAAGCATTCTCATACAATTGTATCTAACGTTACTATGCAATGTTTTTATCACACATCCCATGTCCAGGAGTTAACATTCATATTTATTTGAGTAGCATTTTAATTCTATTTTATTTTGACAGTTATGCCGGAATTCCAGTGAAGATCGTGAGAGGATTCAGTAAGAGTGCAGGCTACCGTCCCGGCATGCCTTTCCACGGCACTCGCTTCCGGAACTCGTGGACCGTGGTTTTCATCGACAACAACTGGCGTTTTGTGGACTGTCACTGGGGGGCGCGTCACGTGACCACGTCAGATCACGTGGACGAACCAGAGAACTTCTGCTACGCCTTGGACGAGTTCTACTTCCTGACAGACCCTGATGACATGTTGTACATGCACTTCCCAGACGAGCCGGATTGGCAACTCCTCGATAGGCCTCGAACCCAGGAAGAGTTTATAAACCTACCAGTGGTCAAATCTCATTTCTTTGCTTACGGTCTGAAGTTCCCATCCAAGATGGACGCTATCATCGCGACAGACTCTGGTACGGTGGAAATCACACTAAAAACGACCAACCCCACAGTCCCTCTGGCGTTTAACAGTAAACTAGAGGCGGATGACGAGGTGCTAGATGGGTACTGTATTTACCACACAGATGAGAATCAGGTGTACTTTGACCTAGTTCTGCCGAGAAGGGGAGTGTTTTACTTTTCTATCTTTGCGTGTGATAAAGATAAATCGGACGCTTATAACATCGTCTGCTCATTTCGCGTTAAATGTACACACGTGGCCAACAAACCCTTCTGTAAATTCCCCAAGATGCCTGATGGTTATGGGCCCACCACTCTGGCTAAGGAGCTGGGAATGACAGCCGAGAAGTTGAGCGAGTATTACTTAGTGGTGAATGATGAAAAGATGATCATGAATCTCAAGTTTAAGTATCCTGTTAAAATATCTCATAAGCTAACCTTAGGGAATGATGACCGGTCCAGCGAGGAGCTTGATCGGTTAGTTTTCCAGAGGTACAGGGAGCGAGCCTTTGTGTCATACCTGCTCAGATTTCCAGAGAGGGGGGTGTATATCTTCAGTATATTCGCGGCTAAGGATCGTTCTGAGTCTCCTATGTTAGAGTGTGTATGTAGGTATCTGATTCAGTGTAACAGTAAGCCCGCCTCTATACTGAAGCCCTACCCTAAGACACAGCAGTACTGGCAGAAGGCCCGTCTACATGAGCCAACCTCAGGAGATCTCAAGCTGAATAAGAACGTGAAGTTTAAACTGGAGGTTCAGAATGCTGATGCTGTGGCGGTGATTGTGGGTCAGTCCTGGTATTACCTGAAGTCAGCAGAGGGCAGTAAGATATGGGAGGGAATGGCGCACACAGGTAAAGACTCGAACTCCACGGCGGATGTCTATGTGAGGTATAAGGAGTCAGAGAGAGACTTCTTCCCCTTATTGGAGTACAGACTAGTCAATGCTGAATAAAAACGAATATAGTCAATGCTGAACACTAAAACAAAAGTCACACTAAAACAAATATGTTAATTTTTGGACATTTTAAATTAAATAGCAAAAATATAAATATATGTCAAATACATTTTCATAACAATTTTTTTGTAAAGATTTCTAAAAAAATGATCATGTTCGGATTCTGCTATTTGTCTATCTTTCAAATCCAGTCATTGTATCCAGTGATCGATATTATGTGTTCTATTATTGTCGTATGATCTTCTACTCCCGAACAAATATAGAGTGGCTCAGTCAGTCATTTGACGAGATCAGCCAATTAAATCCGTCATTCATTTGTTATTAAATTAGGGGGTAGGAGATCATATTTTGACCCATTTTTTTGGTATGTTAAAGCGTGCTGATTTTTGTGATCACACATATATGTCATACAATCTGGGATGATTTAAGACTTCCTTATTATCATTTGTAGATATTTTAAGCATGTGCTATGGGGATATTAACTGATAATCTTTCGGTAAACATGTGTAATATCTCAGAACATGAAATATGATAATTTTATTATGTAAAAAACACATTTCTCCACTTATATTCTCGATGTATTTTTAGGTTATTAAACTTTATTATCTATTATAACTTGTGTTTCTAATGAATTTATGTTGTTTTTGTAATAATCCAAGTAATGCACACACAACTCCATAGAAAACGATGGCGGTAAACATTACTTTGTAGAGCTCGTCGAACAGTGTCTAATGTCGATCAATATTCGTATTTTTGGGACACAATATTAAATTGAACACAAAAATGTATTCGTTTTGAAATGGATTTCCTATTTCGCACTAAGCACAACAGAAGAAATATCACCATGATAGTAGCGGGAGAAGTTGCAGCTAATGTATATTAATGCAGGGTTGGTGGCATAGGTGACGAAATAGCTTCAATGTCTTGTTCTCGCTGGGATGTATATTATATCCTACCCGGCATAACAATGCTGCCTAACTGACTTAGAGGCAGACCCGGTCACAATGACGGCCATTTGTCTGAACACAGCAAGCTGTGTAAAAACAACACTCACGCCCACCGGCCATGAAACTGAGACGAATATTTGGAGTGCTTATTACAAATGGGCCATTTTCAGCTGGCGACATCTAGTGAGCGTATGGGAACTACATGTATTCCTTTTAATTCTGACGTCTGAAGTCCCGCCGCATTTTTGTCTACTCTGGGACATCATAGCAGTCAATGTTCATGATTACAATCATTTTTAAAAATGCAACTGATTTATACTGCAAGTAACAAGTATAAAAACACACCTAAAACTTGACGAGAGGGAAGAAATCGGTTCTGAAATCATCTAACAAATAGTAGACACACAAAAATCTAATTTCAAGCATGCATTAAATTATACACAGTTTTGAAAAAAATATAAAAGACGAGAAGTTCTACACACAAAAGTAGAAGGCATAGTTTTTGTGAAAAATGATAAACCCCTCATATTGCGTTTTAAATAATAAGTTTGTCATTACGTTTAGCTGAACAAACCATTTGCAAAGAGGTTTCAGAGAAATTGAAAATATTAAAGCGACAAGCTAAAATCATCAAAAAATATTTATTTTTATTTTGGCTTCTTAATAATTTATGGTCATAATATGTGAACATGTCCATGGACTAGAATTGCGAAAATATTTTGGGCTGCTGTGTCAACGTTGCAAGTGTGTCAAATGCCGCATTTATCAGTTATTCCTGAACATGCATTAAATAAAACATGCAAATAAAAATACAGATTTTTAAATTATTTCAATCTGATTGTGTCGATTTAAGACATATTACATGCATTTGTTTTCCCTTTCGTAATATGTCCCTTCCCCAGATTTAGCCTGGCGAACACAAGACATTGACCGAATGCTGGTTTAATGTTGGGCCACCGTCAACGACGCTGGCCCAACATTAAACCAGCATTGGGTCAGCTTCTCGTGCTTTCTGGGAAGGGTCGCGTCTACTACAGATGAGACCCCATGCATTCCGCAGTAGAATATATATTCTCCACTGTTTTGATGTGACACATCACACGTACATTATCGTGTTACCATGACAACAGATGTGTGCCAGACGGTAACCAATCAATGGCGGTCATCACTTAGCAACAGATCTGACGTGTAGAGGATATCACTGGGGCTGATTCTGCTTTGATTCAGGAGCTCATTTACATAAAACCTATCAGGGTTGAGCTGGCCCTAATATTATATCCACTGCCCATCATACTAAAAATCGGTCTTAAAATTCAGCTTATGTGAGAAAGTAAATATTAATTTTAATATTAATTTTAAGACTTTTAACCGCCGGTGCCGCATATATTCGGGTTTTCATTTATCATTAGCACATTAAGTACCACCTTTTAAACATGTTAAAGATAAAATGAGACATCTATCAGCAAGATTTGAAAAGAGTTGACCTCTGTTTTGTCAAATCTGAATAATTTTCACTCACTCGAAGTTGTGGATCGCGTCAGCGAGACACAACTTCAAGTGAGTGAAAATTCAAATTGAATAATTTGGCGATGAAAGGGTTAATGGGATGGGTCCCTACAATAATCCTTGTACTGCTAGACTCGGATATATAGTCCCATTCGATATAAAAATTCGATGCCACTTCACAAAGTGGCAGATACACCCTTCCATATCCAAATACTTTAAAAAATGTATATCAGAGTTAGCGGTGAACACTAACTAAATCAAATCATTTAAATTGTTAGAATTTTTCTTTTCACATAATTGGAATATGTTTCTTTTTTTTTAAAAGCTAGAAATTGCATTACAAGTTTTATTTTCAAAATAGTTAAGATTACGAAGAAAACAAGCAATGACACAAGGGTTAATTTTGAGCCACCGTGTGAGACGCTGCCCTGATTGAACCGATGTTTGCTATAAGATGTGTGTTTCTGAGATGTGTGTTTTCATGATGTGTGTTTTTATGATGTGTGTTTCCATGATGTGTGTTTTCATGATGTGTGTTTTCATGATGTGTGTTTCCATGATGTGTGTTTTCATGATGTGTGTTTTCATGATGTGTGTTTTCATGATGTGTGTTTTTATGATGTGTGTTTCTATGATGTGTGTTTTCATGATTTGTGTTTTCATGATGTGTGTTTTTATGATGTGTGTTTTTATGATGTGTGTTTTTATGATGTGTGTTTTCATGATGTGTGTTTTCATGATGTGTGTTTTTATGATGTGTGTTTTCATGATGTGTGTTTTCATGATGTGTGTTTTTATGATGTGTGTTTCTATGATGTGTGTTTTTATGATGTGTGTTTTCATGATGTGTGTTTTTATGATGTGTGTTTTTATGATGTGTGTTTTTATGATGTGTGTTTTCATGATGTGTGTTTTCATGATGTGTGTTTTTATGATGTGTGTTTTCATGATGTGTGTTTTCATGATGTGTGTTTTCATGATGTGTGTTTTCATGATGTGTGTTTTCATGACGTTTGTTTTCATGATGTGTGTCTCTATGATGTGTGTTTAATATTTAAACCTTTTATCGCTAAGTCGACTATCCTCATTCTAATATGTTGCATTAGCAGATCAAATCACAGTTACCATGGTTACTGGGAATGAATTGTGTGTTTAAACATTAAGATTTACAAATGTTTGAAAAAAAATGAAATTAAACTAACATGAAGAAATGTCACCTACTTGAAGTTGTGGATTGGGGGACATCAAATTGCGAACTTGACCCATAAGGCGCGGGAATCGACTTTGGACGTCAACCTGACGTGTGTAGACGTCAGATTCTGATGTCAGATTCTGACGTCTAGAATCGATCCCCGCACTGTAAGAGTAAAAATATCCATAGTTACATAGACCCCTAACATAGGTATTTAAATGAGGCAGAAAGAGCTAACTAAGACAGCTATGGGATTTCAAATTTAAAAAAACCTTTGGTCGCCAGTATGGGTTGATACTAAATATCTCAGCGTTTAATGGTTAACGGATAAAAGGTTCAACATGAGAGAATGTGTTTTTATGTCATTTTTAGGCACATGTACTGCATGTAATATGTACTGATCACAGTATGTCCATTGCGTATGTTTGGTCACACTAAATCCATCTTCCCTTGGCCAGTCTCATGGGAGTGCTACCGCAGAAGCCTGGCCAGATCGAACTATCTACTATCTTTCTGGGGATGTGTCTGAGATTCAAACCTCATTGAATCTTTCAGAATTATTTGTAGGTTACTAAGAATTGACCTACTGTTCGGCTTTCAGGCAGCTGTCAAGCGCTGTCTGATTGGCCGGTCTTGAGAAGCATGGATTGCTACATATATTTAGGCAGTTTTCACAAATAGCTTCCGGCCAGAATTTATGGCTAGATAGGGAAATATATTAACAGTACTATTCCAACAGCATATAATTATCACAGTTCAGGTAAAGGCGACACGCGTAAAGGCGATGCTTTTGCATTCGAGATATTTTTTTAGAATGATGTGTGGCAACAGATGTGAGTCTTCCTTGATATCTAAATATTGTTGTTTTTAGTTATGGAATATAAATGATCATTTTATATCCCTTTGAAACAAGAAGTTTTTGAGTTAATAACCTTTATTAACCTTCAACCCTTAAAGCGCGGATTTTTATTTTATAAACTATGGAGACCAAAGGGTTTTGTTCAATTTGAAATCATCATAATTGTCCTAGTTAGCTCTTTCTGCTTCATTTGAATACCTATGTTTTGGGTATACGGCCATTAGGAATATTTTTACTCTTACAGTACGGGGGTCGACTTTAGACGTCAGAATCTGACGTCTACAGACGTCAGATTCTGACGACTAAAGTTGATCCTCGCACTGTAAGAGTAAAAGCGCTAAAATATGTTAATATAAACCAAGAGATCAAAGTGTTTCTTCTCAAATCATAATAAATGCCATAATTAACTCTTTCCGCTTCATTTGAATACCTATGTTATGAGTCTGCAGCCATTGTAAATATTTCACTCTTTCAGCGCGGAATCGACTTTAGACGTCAGATTCTGACATATACAGACATACAGTTGATTCCACGCTGAAAGGATTAACCCCTCAGCCGTCGGTGCCGCATATATTTTATTTTTTATTAGCACGACATTTTAAATATGTTAAAGATAAAATGTGACATCAACCAGCAAGATTTGAAAAAAGTTGACCTCCATTTTGTCAAATCTGAATAATTTTCACTCACTTGAAGTTTCGGATCGCGCCACCCTTGTGTCATACAGACTGCTTCAAACGTAACTTCTTCAACAGAATAGTTCCTATGTGGAATTCTTCACCATCTAATGTACGTCATATTACTAATTACTCTTTTTTTATATCCAGTGTAAAAGCACCTTATGTTTGAAAAAATGTATACTAGTTTTGTCAGTAGTGATCGCTGTTATGGTTTTTTAAATGTTTGTGTTATAATTGCCGGTTGTCATAATCATATCATAAGGGGCTGGTGGAAATTGAAAAATATGTTGGGTGGTAACTACTAGTAAAGGCTCCAAGGGATCCTTTTTAGCTTCTCTCCCAGGTGTACATTTACTTTTTTATATTCCAGTGATATTATTACTTATTATTATGTGCCTCGTGTATATAATTTATGTTTTTTGTATATGTTATCAAACTGTTATTAATATTGTATTTTGTACACTGAATAAACTGAATTGAATTGAATTGAATATTTTATTGTCAGAAAGAAAGTCATTACATACGTATTTGTCATAGAAATGAGGGTAATATGTGTATTGAGGTATATAAGTATTTTTCCCCACTTGACACTTTACAGTTTAGCGCATATAAGAATTTAGTTAAAGTAGGTGGATTAACTATGTTATCGACTCACCCGCATGCGCAGAATGATCAATGCTCTAGGGAGTGTGGTCTATCAGACGTAGATATTACGAATCAGTGAAGCAAAGCGACTGACTTGCTTTTACACACTTCGGTATTTGATCAAATCAAGTAGTTTTGGTTCACTTAAGCATATGAATTGCCAAGCCATCCACACCTGGGTCGACCAGGGCGAGCTGAAACACAAACAAATTGTCAATACTAAGTAATTATTTGATTTATTAGGATACTTACTTTATGGAAACCACATTGATGTTCAGAATGCAAAGCCGGGATTGATATTAACCATTTAAGCTCAGAATTCCATAAATAAAATGTGTATCCATTTGAAGCTAGATGTTGTTACCGCGTTGTATTTTGAGATGTTTTAATAAGTCAAATTATATTATATCATCACTGATTATATTATGTTAGCATTCCATTTGAAAATGTATATCCAGATAAAATTGAGCATCGTTTATGTCATTCTTTCTGATTGAGCATAATGCGTCTTGTAAATATAGAGGGATAACATATTTTTTTAATAATCATTTGCCTTTATCTCAGAAGTAAACGTGGTTACAAAATGCTGTCGTAATTTGTTATTTTGTAAGAATTAAGCGAGTTTTACTGAAAACACAAGACATTTTGATATAATGTGTCATTGTTTGGTAAACTTCACGTATAATGAGCTAAAGGGAGCTGCCTGGATGGGGAGTTGTCTTCAACAGGAACTTCCTGTAGGGACGTCCCCTCAACTTCCTGTCTATTGTGTGACCATGCTATAATGATGTTTTATGGGTATACAACAATACTCAAAACCAAAAATAAAATGGCACTGTCATTCATTATCTCTCATAACACGACACTTTTCAAATTAAACGAAATATATCAAGCAAAGACCTACTAGTATTTTTTACAACCCTGTTTTTTTTATTTTGAGGTTAGAGTTAATATCAGATAAATTTTCACATTATATTTGTATCTGTTTTAATCACCTAAAATATATGGGCGCCAGTTTTATTCATAGAAAATTACCAACTGCTCAGCAGTATCAACGAGTGAAAACGCCATTTGGAAAGATTATCACTTGAAGTAGTAAAATAAATTTCCGTCCAGATTTTAATTTACTACTGCTAAATCTGCTTTTAATACTCGAAACATTTTCGAGTAATAAAAACAATTATTTTTTTACTTAAAAGACGCGCTAGATTTAAGTTTAAATAATCTCCACATGACATGGTTGAAGATTTAACATACATTATATTGCTCAGTACCTCCGTAACCGAGAAGTAGCGAGTTCGGCCTCAGACCGCTAGAGTTCGAATATCGAATCGTGTGTCTGGAGGGTAGTTTCATTCACATTCATCTCACCTTCCTCAGGAGGTTTTCCTGGCCCAGTTTAGACTATATGTACACAAAGGTAGTATAAAACCCCATTCATTTCCCTTTTTTATTTCCAAAAACACTCTATGTGCGCAACTGTTTACCCAAGAAATTTTCTTTAAGAAATGTAATGTGAGGCATAAATGCTGAAACTGTTAAAGGGACCCCTTGGGATGTCAATTTTGAAAATGTCAATTTTGAAAATTTAATTTATATGAAGCTATATAGCTTACTGATCTTAGCTAAAAATACGAAAAAGTCAAAAAACAATTTTAAAGCACCGAAAAAGAGCGAAATAGTTGTATTTCCAGGTCGTATATTGCCATGTAAACAAAACAAGTCAGCAATATTAAGCACTTTACATCACATATTCCTACGTATCAGACGGTAAGATCAGAGCAGTCGCCGCTAATTGATGTCTCATAGTCAGGACACGAGAGGACACACCTGCAGCACTGATTGTCTACCCAACGCTGGGCCGATGCCATCAGCATGTGGCCCAATGCTGTGAAAAAATTCAATCGTCCTTCAGGTATACAAATAGTTTGTTTGATTTACGTCTAGTTTCATAGAAATGTTGATTAAAAATATTTATAAAAATATGAAAATTCTGAAAAAATAAAAACATGATCCGTGGGATACACTACTTCAGTGCGGAAGTAAAAAGGAAAATTGATGTCATCCGAAGGGGCTGCCATGGTAACTAACCACACACACGGTCAATGACAGTCAGCCACTGTGAACGGTGATTACAGAAACAGCAGTGACAGATTACTGGAAAACTAACGGGTTTGTCAACTTTAGAAAAATAAAAAATCCGAGGTGAAAATAGAATTGGTCAGACATGAGCCACCCACACCCCTAACCGATTTTTTTTTAAACATGTACAAAAAACACACACACCAAATATCGAATTTTGGATTTTTTTTAAATTGACAATGCCCCTAAGTTGTTACTGATGTTTGTTTTTGCATACATGAACACTATCGTGATATTGGCCCAATTACAAAATCAAATATTTCGAGCTTTTTTGGTAACATGTTTGTATAATTTTTTTAGATTTGTTCATATTGAATGTGATTATCATTACCCTTATTCTGTATCTGCCGACAAATGTATTTATGTTAAATACAATGAGAGATACGTCCTATTTTCGATTTATAATATCAATAATATATCTATCTATCGCATTATGAAATGTTAGAGTATGGCGACATTACAATGATCATTTGTCATTGCAATAATCATCGTTTCCAACCACCATTTTAATAAGAACAAAAGATGTAGCGTCGCCCCAATAACATAATAACCACTGTGAAATAAATGAAATAATTATCTAGACAGTCTCAGAATAGGGAAGATAAATAAGTGAGAACAGAACAGGATCTAGTGGGTTCCCACCAAACGTCGACTAGATCGGACCAATGTTGGTTGAATGACAGCCCTATGTCTGTGCTGCTCAGCCAACATTATACCAATGGTAGGACTTTACCCCTTTCACCACTGATGCCCTTTTTTATGTGCTGAATGCCATAGCATTCAGCACATAAAAACGGGCTTCAGTGGTGAAAGGGTCAAACTCTGATAAACGAGATTTGAACGATCAGCTGCAGACGTTGCTAACAAGCGCAGATGGCGGGAATTACACTTGAAGATGAGGCGTGGACATGCAATATGGCGACGCAGCTCAGATGCTGCTGCTGCTGCTGCATTAGAATTAGAATTCACAAAACACAATATAAAATTGGTTATATTATGCTATATTAATATGCACTTAACTAAAATGTATAAACCATGTGGGCATATGTGAAATTTGAACCCTTACACCGATAAGCAGGATTATAGTCGTTTTTATTATTCCGTTATAATATACGATTAAATCACTGGTATTGGGAATAAAATGTGTCTTAGATCATCAAAATTTACGAATGCTTGATCTTAAATTAAACAAATATGAGTGATTTCCACCTACTTTAAGTTTTGGATCGAGGTAGCAACCAACTTCAAGTGTGTGAAAATTAAAATTATTTAATTTAGCGTTTAATATATATGTGTCTTTGAGCATCAAAATAAGCGAATGTTTGGTCACAGATTAAACAAAATCTAAATAAATTTAGCCTACTTGAAGTTGTGGATCGCGGTAGCGAGACCCAACTTTAAGAGGGTGAAAATTTAAATGATTTAATTTACCGATTTATTACTATGTTAAAATTTGAATAAAATCACTTAAATAAATAGTCATTATGAAATAACCATAAAATTTGTACGTCCTTAAATAGTTCACTCTTTTGGGTCTAAATCAAAAGAACAAATATCATCTGAATTTATTTTGCCCAAGAGACGATGGTACTAGTTTCGTTACGAGTACAGTTGATAATCCGCTACATGCATGTACTGTTTACCATGGGAGACAGCATGAGCTTAACTATCAGCTGACCTTTAAAAATAATCTCAGAACATGGGCCTAGAAATGAACGTGGAACCATACTATTATCCTAGTAAACACAGTAAACCAATGTTGTTCTAATGTCGGCCCACCGTATGTGACGCTGGTCCAACATCCAACCTACATAGGGTAAACCCCAAGAGTTTGCCGAGATGAGTGACAGCTTGTGACATTATGTCCTTCAGACCTAATTCTTTGTGGAGAATATGATGTAAGCAGGTGGTGTGTATTAACGATTGAAGTTGTATAATTTAATTTTCACCCACTTAAAGTTGTGTCTCGCTATCCCGACCCACAACTTCAAGTGGGTACAAATTATTCATATTAATTTAATTTGAGACAAAATATTTAAAAAATGGTGATTCTTAAACACTTATCTCATTCCCTATTACTGTGATTTAGCCTGATTTTTAAGGTGATCTATCACACCTTATATGGTATGAATAATTATGTCCTTACATGGGGTGATTGTCTATCATGTGACCCTCTCAGAGGGTCATATGATAGACAATCAGCCCATATAAAGAAACACTTGTGCCCCATCTTGTGGCAACTTTGATTTATTTGTCACAAAAGTATTCATACTATATAAGGGGTGATAGATCACCTTTAACACAAATTAATAACGACTATACTCCAGCTTAGTCGAGGACAATGTTTTGGTCTATCACATGCTTAGCCCTTAGAGTGTGGGGATCGACTTCAGAATCTGAAGTCTGTAGACGTCAGATTCTGACGTACGTCAGATTCTGACGCCTAAAGACGATCCCCGCATAGTAAAACTAAGAATATTTCTAATGGTCGTAGACCCATAACAAAGGTATCCAAATGAACCGAAAAAGCTAACTAAGTCATTTATGATGATTTTAAATTGAAAACAATCCTTTGTTCTCTATGGTTTGTATACAAGAGTTTTAAGGGTTTCACGTGGTGGGAAATGAAAATGAATCGGGCTTCAGGCCACCTTTGTACACATATAGGCTAAACTGGGCCAGGAGAACCTCCTGAGGATGATGAGATCAATGAGGTGACACTGTCCTCCAGACACAGGATTCGAAATTCGAGCCCTGGTGGTCTGAAGCCAAGCACGCTACCTCTCGGTCACGGAGGCTCCCCACAATACTGAGTTTCACACGTGGATGGGGAAGAAACATATTTGTTTCTTTCAAACCGCCGATATCCGGGAACCGAACCCCAAACTCTAGCGTGAAAGGCAGCGGTGCTAACCACTATCCTAGGGTCCCCGCCCTTCACGTGGTGGTAATGGGGAGTGATGCATCTGATGACACATCTGACGCCTCTCTTGGTGGTACATGTACGTACATCAACCACAATATCTCGGACCACTGTTGTGCTTATTTAGGGCCAGCGTCGCAGACGTCGGGCCAACATTAAAACAACATTGAATCAACATACGTACTAGCGGAGTACATGTAATAACCACAATATCTCGGATCACTGTTGTGCTAATTTAGGGCCAGCCTCGCAGACGGCGGGCCAACATTAAAACAACATTGAATCACATCTTGTGTTTGCTGGAGAGTCTATAACACCATGACGCAGAACAAAGGTGGGGAACCCTTTCAGTGCGGGGATCGTCTTTAGACGTCAGAATCTGACGTCTATAGACGTCAGATTTTGACGTCTAAAGTCGATCCCCGCAATGAAAGTGTAAAATATTTAAATTCTCGTAGACCCATAACATAGGTATTTAAATGAAGCGGTAAAAGCTAACTAAGACATTTATAATGATTTCAAGTTAAAAAAACACCTTTGGTCTTTATGGTTTTTATAGACATATTTCGGCGCTTCAAGTGTTAACGAGCATCACATGTGGTGTAGTTCTCACATTGTCTTCTGATAACCATCATCAAGAAAAAAAATGTTCGCAGAACAAATCTTAAGAGTAATCTAGTTTGTGTTTTATGTACGAGGCGGCCCTCATACCCCCCCCCCTTCTCCTTGTCTAACGCCCACACACTAAAATCATTTAGCTGTAGTAAACCCTTGCAGCGTAGGGACCTTCCGTGCCTAAATATTAAACTATTTAAAATGGTCATAAACCCATAACATAGATATTAAAATGAATCTAACTAAGATATTTGTGATGCTTTTAAATTGAAAAATTGAAAAAAAACCCTGTAGTTTTCATGTATTATACAAACGTATTTCAGCGTTGTAGATGTGAACACTATATAATTATTCTCAACTACATCATTATGGTGAATGACGTGACTTGTTTTGAATAAATATATACTCTATTGTGATGATTAGTGATCATAAAGTTATTATTTCAATGGTATTATAAAACTTTATTTTATTTTTTCTGTCATATGGTCTATATAGGGCCTATGTGATTTTGAATAGTTATAATATAAAATACACCGACGACGTCAGTCTATTGTTAAAACAGTAGATTCGTTTCTACGAATCTACTGTTATTTGTAATACTGGCCAGGCCGAGCACAATACAAATAATATACGGGTTTAACAATGAAATCGCATGGCCAATGTTTCGTGGTTTACCATGCTGACGATGAAATTGCGTTTTCCTATGTACAATATTGAAACACATGTGCATATTCTGTGTATTTTAAGTCGAAGAAAGAATTCAATTACGATAGATTCGTAGATCCGAATATACTCGGAGCTGCGCTCCTCGTATATTCGGATCTACGAATTTATCAAATTTCGTTCTGTCTCCTTGACTTACGTTAACGCCTGAACACAGTGCGTAATGAATTACTAAATCCACATTAATATGTCCGATAAGAGCAGAGTTATTGATGCGTCTTCTTTCATCTGAATATTCATGCACCACTGGCACCATGTAGATTAAAAAAAACGAACAATTAAGCTGATCGAAATGCAACTCTGTTCTCAAATGAATAAAGTTTGTTTTGTTTTTCATCACATTATAATCGGTTAATAGTTTGCTTTATTTGCTTAATTTATGTCTATTTAAAAACATAAAAAAACATCAAATTAATATACCCTCAGAACCCTCCATGAGTGGCATGAGTTTGTTTAGAGACCTCTCCTGTGTGAGAGACAGCAATTGACACGTGATCTGTGTTGAGAAAGTTCCCAATATGGCCAGCTTCAAAATGGCTACCATCAAAATACCGAAATTACCTGAAATACATAAATGATCGTATCTGGGCTATACATCTACTTAGAAAGACTATTTTAGTGGCTAATCATATATTTTATTAGCTTTAATAGCCGATGAATCGGATACATTGGTAACATATGTGATATGGCAATTGAAAAAAATTACCACTGTAACCTACTGAACACATGAATTAAAAGTTAATATATCACCAGAACACTGCATGAGATATAATTCTGTTTATGGATATCTCCTGCTCAGAATGGGACTCGTCTAACATCACATTGCCACTGGAGCGAAAGCATCCAAAAGTATATGAATTGTTATGTTGAATAAATGTCATTTCAACCCTTCCAAGAAAAATACAACAACAAAAAAATACTACAGAGAAACCTCCAGTAGTTGGTATTCTACAGAGGATCGCTCAAGTACTAGCCATCGGTGGAGATGTAAATGTACAAGAGCTAATTGGCAAATAGGAATGTTATACAATACCACTGTCTCTGTTTGATACATAAGGTGATCGTAAACATGGGGTCAAGTCCGCACTAACAAAAATTATGCTGGAAGAAACTAGCGTTAGGGATAAAAAGAACCTGTTTTCTTGCATGAGCACCGCTTGGTGTCACAAGCGCCCTCACAGTTCCATGGTGTGACTTCTTCGACTACTTCAGCTATTGGATAGAGTGTCATCCTGGAAGGAGCTAGCTCTACACCCTATATATAGTACCGACTTGATGAATCATTCTAACTCATTTGCAAGAATGTTGACTTTTGTTGGGCATGTGGTTCACGTCAGTTGTGTCCAGGGCGTCTGAAAAAATACGATTTTTAAAGAAATAATGTAGGTAAAGATTAAAACGGTAGAAGAAATAGGATCGCTGGACATCCAACCAATGTGATTCTGGCGGCTGGTATTGTTTTCTTTCATATAATTTGCATTTTGTACCATTGCCACCATTTGTAAATGGTTCTATAGAAATGAAGGCATATTGATATAAAAACAGTTTTTTTCGTTTTTTAGTTTCTCTTATATGTGGTACTCTCAGTTTTTGTAGTTTGCGCGACTATATTTCTGCTAGTAGGGCCTACCATCCTTTGTAGATGTTTCCGCATGATAATCACCATGATCTAAATCCAATCTTAAGCTAAGTAACTGGAGTAAAGTCAGCATGTCATCAGTAATTGCGTTTTTGTGCATGCAACAAATGACGTCTACAACATATGGGACTCCTCGGGTATGATGTGGATTGAAATAAGAGATACCAGGTTGACACATTCCAGACTGAACATAAGTAGGGTTTTGACATGTTCGCATGATCTTCTCAGTAAACAAATAATGATTTTGGTAATGATGATACATCACACTTCACAACACTGACAAACCCATTAATTAGCTATGGATATTTAAAATACATTTATATTCACATTCCTGACCTTCTTGTCTGGTAGCTCGATTGACTTATCTACATGAAACAGATTGGTGAAGGTGAGAGCCTTCACTGTTTTGTCGTAGAGTCAACGGCTGTCAATGAATATGATATATCTTGCTGATGCACAACCATATAAAAACAAATTCATTCATTGGTACCTGGTGTAAGGTGTGGTCATGCCATGGAACGATATTACGACTTAAACGGTTATAAAATGTGTTCATCATCATCAATAAACCAGATAGATCAGGGCTCTAGTCATAGCTTAGATTGAGTGATATAGTACTAACGGAGTACCTTTAATCACAACAACTGTATTGAACCATTTAATTTTGAGATGGACATTACAACTACATACATTGTTTCCTGCAGAATAGGATGACCATGCTAAATGCAGGGTAGCCAATTATGTCTACAACAAACTAGGTAAACATATGACAAACTATGTAAACATATGACAATAGAATCAGTTATTACTGGTGACACCACACTACACGATCAGTAGAAGAAATCAGCAGGATCCAGTTCAGCAGCAGTAGCAGCAGTAGTGGCTGTAGTAGCTGTAGTGACAATTGTAGTAACACCAGCATCAGCAGTAGCAGCAGAAGCAGCAGCAGAAGCAGTAGCAGCAACAGCAGCAGCAGCAGCAACAACAACAACAACAGCAGCAACAGCAGCAGCAGAAGAAACAACAACCGCGGCAGCCAAATCAGCAACAGCAACAACAACAACAACAGCAATAGCAGCAGTAGCCAAAGCAATTGCAGCCACAGGAGAAGCAATAACTACAACAACAGCAGCGTCAGCAGCAGCAGCAACAACAACAACAACAGCAACAGCATCAGCAGCAGCAGCTGCAGCAGCAGCAGTAGTAGCAATAACAACAAGAATAGTAGCAGCAGAAACAGCAGGACAAACAACAACAACAACAGCGGCAGTCGAATCAGCAACATCACCAACAACAGCAGCAGCAGCCGAAGCAAGTGCAGCCACAAGAGCAACAACAACGACAGAAGCAACAACAACAGCAACAACAGCAAAAGCAGCAGCAGGAGCAGTCGAAGCAATTTCTGCAAGAAGAGCAGCAGCAGCAGCAGCAATAGCAACAGCAAGTACAACAACAGCAGCATCAGCAGCCTGCCTATGATGTGAGTGTGCAGACTGTGAGGTCCATTGATCATGGTCAGTGTGGTGTGTTAGTCCCGCCTCTTGTCACAGTGAATTACAGAGAAGCTCTGTGAACGCCCCACTCACAGCCTCACCTACATCATACAGCCACCACACTACTCTAACACTAAATACCTATACCAGCCAGAAACTACACAACTCTGACACTGAAAACCTATACCAGCCAGAAACTACACAACTCTGACAGCAGCGTGGTACTGGTAAGTGTTTATTTGTGCATTATCCAGTTAATATATACACAGCAATCATATAATTTGAACACAATGACTGGTCAATCAGTGTAAGCAGAAATGCATAATACAACGGAATTGTGTATTTCACGTGTGAGTTACAATATATTTCATACCCATCTAAAGTTCACAATGTTCTTGTTTCATACCTAACTAAAGTTCACAACGTTCGTGTTTCATACCTAACTAAAGTTCACAACGTTCTTGTTTCATACCTAACTAAAGTTCACAACGTTCTTGTTTCATATCTAACTAAAGTTCACAACGTTCTTATTTCATACCAAACTAAAGTTCACAGCGGCATTATTTCATATCTAATAAAGTTTATAATGTCTTCATGACAGTTCACAACATCCTATTTGCATACCGTACTAGACAATTATTTCAATCATTTATAAAAATTCAAGTGGATATGATCAATTATGATGTCATCTGGTCATAGATTCAACCTATTTCATTGATTCAGGCGGGTAGTTGCGAGACTATGACGTTTTAAAGTAATATTCCATACAATTAGCTCAAATGCACAATGTCTCCAATCCTTGTAATATAGAACGTAATCCTTATGCTGAGTCCGGAACGTAAGCCACATCATCCCCAGCATGTAATCGATTGTTCCTATAGTCCCGAAATACACACGCAAATCCGTGTATTACTTTTTATATAATCAGGAGGACAGACAGACAGACCAACCAACAAGACGAAAAACACAACTTCCCTGGCAGTGGTAATGAAAGTTCACAACTTCTTTATTTAGATGGATTATTGTTTTTACATGAGTGTATTCTGATGGAGTATATCACGTTGCACACATTGGGACAGTGGGTCTAAGTAGCTTTGTTGAGTTTTTTATATACCATTCAATTGGCACATTTACAATTATAGTATGGCGTCAAAAATTGACGTTTTGTATAAAAGTAAACCACCTGACGTTTTGACACCCTCTCTTCCGAAAACTAGACATTCAGGGCTTACCAACGGTATGAAATTGTCCGTATGAATTTGGTGGAGTACTAACTCGAAAACTAAGCTTCAAATATCGATTTCCTGCTGTTCTAAAGTGGAACCATTACATGGAGCATGAGGATTTTTTATTTAATTCAAAATCATCAAAATAATCTTAGTTAGCGCTTTTTCTTTGATTTGAATGCCTATGTTATGGGTCTACGGCTATTATGATTATTTAAATTCTTTCATCGCGGGGATCGTCTTTAAACGTCATAATCTGTGGTCCCCGCGCTAAAAGGGTTCAAGCATATCAAGTATATATATGTAGACAAATTCATAACAGGTTACCTACATGTAGCTATTCGAATGTCCTTTACGTGAACGTTTCACTAATATTTAAGGGCATGTCTTGGCATATTTTACTAAGACTTATTTTGGACTATAAACGTGAGTTAAATAAGAAATTTGTATCGAACTTACAAATAATGCCAAGTAATTTATTTAATGTGACAGTTGACATTAGAAGACAAGCCATAAATAATTTCAAGTTAATTTTAAATTCCATTGATTGCCCTATCGCATTTGTGTTGTAATCACCCATATATTTCCCAGGTTTTCAAGAACCATACATACGTAATATAATACATTTTGTTTTTCAGGTTTTCTGGAAAGCTTTGCTGTAAAATCAGCAGCACATTGATAACAGCGTGTTTTGATTAAGACTATTACTACAGCAGCCAGGAGTGACCAAACAAGTCTCTACAACCTGTTCGTGGTAGGGTCATTAATCACGACAGTGTGGAACACGTGTAATAAGCGAGCAGAAGAATCTGGTTTACATCAGCAAGATGTAATAAGCAAACATAATGGTGCGGAGAAATGTGCCGAAGACTACGCAGTAGATCAGCACAATTAATAAGAACACTCTGTTGCTCCATTCCTGCCTCGACTAGCCCTTACTGAGAGGTGGAAATCAATGAGAAACTGATTATGTGATATCATACTATTTCACATATAAAAAACTTTCTCATGTATATAACAAAACGAGAGAAATCTGTACCGCAATAATAGTGCACCTACTGTCCTGCTCAGTTACCACGTTCAGCCCATTTTAAGCAGGATTTCCAGCTTAAAATGTTGAAAAAAACTTGACATTTATAAAAAATTGAAATCTCCCAGTTTAGATCATACAACTGATTAAGCATCGATTTCATAAATGGTAATAACTAATATATTTCGTTCAAAACCTATTTGGACCATAGCAAGACAAAGGTTAATATCGCGGCTGCTCGTTACTCAGGGGCTAACAATAATAACTGGCCTGTTTATACAATGACCTGGTCCATCAGCCACCGGTGAACAGCTCTCCATTTTTGCCGCACAATTACCTCAGATACAATCTGTATCTTTCCTGCGCCGGTGTAATTACATGTAGAGGTAACATAATAACACTAATCATCCAGTAAAACATGATTTTGTTTACCAAGGACCAGTGTCGCCTTAACCATTATAGCGCTGATGTCACTGGAGAATTCATATCCTTTTATGTTTAATGACCCTCCACAACCAGACTTTTTAAATTAGATATGCCCGTCACCTGAGATGAACATATACATTTCGATTTAAATTTTACTAAAGCAGCTCATTTTACTCTCTTTCACTTGTGGATCGCGGTAGCGAGACACAATTTCAAGTGTATGAATATTTAAATGCATTAGCCCAGAGCTCCATGAGATAAACTAACAGAAATTCTGTGTATATACTGATGAGAGACATATATCAGGGAGAGTCGAGTAAGCTGTTTTTTTCCGGGTGGAATCTTTTGTCCCTGTTGTTATTGCACATCCCATTTTTGCAGCACAATTATCTCTGATACAAACAATATGCTGTCCACATGGACCGTTGTAATTAAGTGGACCAGTAACAGGATAACAACACTCTGATGTATGATACACATTTATATATTAGTCACCACTGAGCTCGATGCTCAGATAAGATCTTTTGCCTTTATTAATATGGGAGCGATCATTAATCAATCAGAGAAAAACAATTACTATGCAATGGATACTCACAGTCAAAGTTGATGTCTGACTTATTTGGTATTTGTAAAAATACTGTCAGTTATTATCTAAAAGTTCTCCCTGAAAAACTCTCCAGACTCCATGACTGCAGGTTAGCGTATTTCAGTTCATTTATAAAATAGATCCTCCCAATTGTGAGAGAGTTCTCACAACTGATTGTGATTGCTGTTATAGCTCTTCTAACTGATTGCAAAACGTATTTTGGGTTCAGCAATAAGCAAACATTTCAAGCTACACTTATTCTGTTAGCTTTTACTTTTAATTCGCTTGGATTCGTGATTCACAGGAACCAGACACAGTTAAATTTTGGTTTAGCTACAACAGAAAAACCTTTGAACTTGCAATAATTTGTATGTGATAATTGAAGGAGATAGCAGTAAGTGTGGACATTGACTGAATCATTAAATGGAATATTGATTAATAAATCAAGATCACCAATGGACATGTTGTCAACGTGTTTTACAGAGGAAAACATGTGATGTGATGAAACAATCAAGTTAATAAAGACGTCTTCGAGGTTTTGCCATAAATAGTTGAGTATCGACCAGTAGGTCATACAAGTGGTGCTTCTCGTGTATATGATCATAGGATGAGATTCTGAGTGAGATTCTTAAAAAGAAGAAGGCCAGAAGTGGAAATTATCCTATAACTAGCCAGCTGAGGGGCGCTCTGATCTCTCCCCCTCCCCTGATCGGCTGCGCAGAGGACGCTATCTTGGTCTGCTGCGCAGGTGATGGCTGGTGACAATCCGCTCGACGTCTAGCCACCTAGTGGACATATCAGATACAGGTGAGTGGCTACATTCATCTATCACCTAATCAACAAGAGAATCTGAACCAATGGTGGTATATTGCTGGGCCAACGTCACAGACGACTGGCCAACACTATTTCAGATTTGGTTAAGGGTCTCGTTTTTAATGGTTATCGTGACGTTAGAAAACGAAAGGTGGTATGTAATACATAGGACCATTTCGTCACTAGCAGACGACATCCGATCAGATAATTTATTTCACATCTCTTCATCAGCATTTCATAACACACTTGTTATGGCCAAGTTTGCGCAGGTTTTGATACAATAAATAGAAATAAGCGATATACACATTCAACCAAGACAAAACGAAAGCAGGTCTAACCAATTGGAAAGTTTATATGTCAGGGAGATAAATAATACTCTGAATATTAAGCTGAAAGTAAGATCCATAATTTCATGAGTCAATTCTCATCCGATTATTTGTATAGCACAAGGTAATTTTTCAAACTGGAGAAACAAACATTGAAGTAAATCCTTTGTATTGTGTTTATTGTATTGTTTGTATAGACCTGGTTTTGCAAACACGATACATTGAGACAATGCTGGAGCAGTGTTGGCCTATTGTCTGCGACGATGGCGCTATATTTTTATTATAGCATTTATACATTTTTGAAGCACATCAAACCAGTTTAAAAAAGGTTTTATTGTCTTCTTTGACCCGCAAAACATGGGGTGTAGACACCCTTATTGGGCTGTTATCTGTGATATTGAACGAGCTATAGAGCGTCCTTGCTATAACTGAATAAACATTGTTCGGTGATGGCGGCACAAAATTGCATAAAACGTACATGGGACATCTCTTCAGCCTGTTAACATGGCTGGTCGGTTACTGCGGGGTTACGGAAACCCTGTTTTCCCACTAGACTACACGTTTCGGCCCAGAGTCGCTTGAAATATGGCAATGACGGCATACAAATATGCAATTACTTGTTTTAATGTATTCTATGCTAGCTGATATATCGAGTTCTTCGTACAACACCAGCAACGTGTAACCTACAAACTGCCTAATAAAAAAGACTTGGCAAACATTCACATTTAAAAAAAAACAATGTGGTTTTCTAAGATTGAACTTAATTTAGGAACCAATAAAGAATAAACAAAAAACTAAAACAGCGAGGCTGAAAACATAACATAATTGTGTTTCATCAAATTTGTGTTTTTATGTGAAATATATATTAAATAGGGAGTTGTGACAGATTTTTGTATGCTAGAATGCTGCGAATAAGGCATTTTCCGCAATAGACAGTACCTTACTTTAAGGTCAGATTGCAAAAATCCCTCGCAAAAATCTGTTTTATTTAAGCACCATCACTCTTCTGACTCCAGAGATGCTAAGCATTTATTTGGTATATGATATATGTGATATACCAAATAAAAGCTGAGTATCTCGGGAATAAAGTGATGATACTTGAAAGAAAGGAATCGGGTCTGTCATTATAATATAATGTTACATTTTTATGGCTGGGTACCTCAAAAATTGACCTGCTGTGTTGCTGCACTACTGGGATAATTACTACATCAGACCCGATTTCTTTCTTTCTGTAAACACAGGAAGCTTTTGTTGGTGCAATGTTGGGCCAGCGTCGCAGACGGTGGACCAACATTACACCAACATCTGGTTTGATGTCTGCTGTTTGCCGGGAGCTGACACTAGAGCGGTCTGCTCCGCATCTAAATGACAGCTAACATACTCTGTGATGACCAGTCACCCAGTAGTACATGATCAACCAAGCTGGCATATTCGACGGATATAACCGATTGCTACGTATCGTTTTATGTTATAAAATGTACGGACGTAATTTTTTTTTCCATGAAAATATATTTTTATAATCGCCCAAAACATCATTAGTCCTTTCAAATGCAAATATTTGTTATGCAGTTATGGCTAAGTATAATATTAAAAGAAGATATAGGGCTCGCGGTTCATTACAGTGTCACAAAATCTTACTTGCGATGCTATCAAAATGTCGCGAATTTTGATTTCAGGCACAAATAGCAGTTTTCTGTTCTTTGGGCAACCCCATGTCTAATTGAAAGAAAAAGAATTGCGTTTTATACCACCTTTGTGCACATGTAGCCTGATCTGGGTCTGAAGAACCTCATGAGGATGGTGAGATAAATGGGATGACACTGTCCTTCAGACACAGAATTCTCAATTCGATCTCTGGCGGTCTGAGGCCAAGCACGCAATATTGAATCTTTACAAGTGTGTGGGGTAGAAAATTGTGGTGTTTTGAAACTTGAGTGTCAGAGTGGGGTTAGAACCCGCGATCTCCGACTTTCCAAGCAGGCAGCTTTAACCACTGCACCAGCCCCCCCCCCCTTCCCGCCCTCTTATGTCTATTGTAAGTACTCCTGAAGGGCCAGGGGCCTATCCCACTAATCATCTTAAAATCGGGGTTATTTTGATTTTCTCTCATTTCCTCATTTCCATCATAAGAGTTAGGGCGGGGGCCCTAGGGTAGTGGTTAGCAGCGCTGCCTTTCACGCCAGAGTTCGGGGTTCGGTTCCCGGTCTCTGCGGTTTCAAAGAAACAAAAAATGTTTCTTCCCCATCCACGTGTGAAAGTCAGTATTGTGGGGAGCCTCAGTGACCGAGAGGTAGCGTGCTCGGCCTCAGACTGCCAGGGCTCGAATTTCGAATCCTGTGTCTGGAGGACAGTGTCATCTCAATCATCTCATCATCCTCAGGAGGTTCTCCTGACCCAGTTTAGCCTATATGTGCACAAAGGTGGCCTAAAGCCCGATTCATTTCATTTATCATAACAGTTAACCTTTATCCTGCTCAGTTAATTTATTTTGATTCCCACCCACTTGAAGTTGTGTCTCGCTACCGCGACCCACAACTTCAAGTGGCTGAAAACTAATTTCATTTGTTTAATTTGAGCATGATTATTTGGAACTCTTGATGTTTTTTTTTTGATAAACATATTTTATTAAGCAATTGAAACAGATACAAAATAGTAATACAAGGTTTCGTTCGCTGATTGGTGACAGGATGACTGGTTTCGTGCAGGCTGCTGTAGTTGGTGCGGGGGTGGAGGGGGCGCAGCGCTCCGTCTTGTGATTCGAGTCAGTGTAGATCAATTTAAGTGGAAGTCAGGGCAAGAAAAAATATACTGTGACAGTATGAAACAGTTATAACTGGTTCACTGAAGTCAATGTGGCGTTTAGAACTGAAATATGACAGCAGCGAGTCCATTAACTGAGCATTGCGATAGGTTGCATACGCAGGTAGTAGACAAGATGCTGTCATATGAACAATGTTAAGTATAAGGTAAAGGTATATATCAAAAAACACTTGGAATACACGCTGCTGGCATATACACAGCGCAACTGTTGATGTTTAGACACACATTTTATTCCCAATGACAATGCTGTGGTCGCCTAATAAAACAGATTATAGCGATAATATTCTTGATCTGCAGGAGAAGGGTAATAGACGCTTAATTTTTCTAATGGAAATTCCAGATAATCTTAACTCTTGTCCTGCTATGCCCGGATATATACGGGGTTAAGGATGTCAAAGATCAATACAAATATCACTTAATTTTGATAAAATAGTTTTTAGTAGATGCTTAGTTGATCCAATGGTTTAATTTTAGACATGTATATTTTTCATAAATAGTAATATTTTTCGTCATTTGAAGCTGGAAATTGCGTTAGCAATTCCAGCTTAAAATCACGAGAAATACAATTGACGCAATTCAGCAGGACAAGGGTTAATATTGTCTAGTATTTGATATCTACATTGTAAACTGGATATGGCCCAAAATATCAGCATTTCAATTTTAGATAGCAAAACAGATTCATTACTGAAGGCATTATGTGTCGAAGCTGACAATATGGGATCGTATTTTGATGATATTTCTGGCTAACAAAATGAAATGAAATGAATCGGGCTTTAGGCCACATATAGGCTAAACTGGGCCAGGAGAACCTCCTGAGGATGGTGAGATGAATGAGATGACACTGTCCTCCAGACACAGAATTCGAAATTCGAGCCCTGGCGGTCTGAGGCCGAGCACGCTACCTCTCGGTCACGGAGGCTCCCCACAATACTGACTTTCACTAGTGGATGGGGAAGAAACATTTTTGTTTCTTTCAAACCGCCGAGACCGGGAACCGAACCCCGAACTCTGGCGTGAAAGGCAGCGGTGCTAACCACTACCCTAGGGCCTCCGCCCCTTTCTGGCTAACAAAACCGATAGGCCTACAGACAGCGAGATATGGCGCAAGGGTTATGGAGCACGGAGCTTTGCCAATGTCACTGCCTGCCGTGCAGTTTGGAATCCCGCTTGGTACAGGATTTTCAGAGAAATAATATGTTTCTCCCCTCTAAATACTGGGACAATGTTCGATGTTGTTTCCTAGGGCAAGGTACTTCACCCTAGAATGCATCATTTGGCTCAGGGAAAACAAAGTACCTGGTAGGACAGAGATGACGATGTGTCCGATAATTTCAAAAGGCCGAGATGGCGGCAGGACTCTCCGTGAAGTTAAAATGGGAATGAACAGGTCCAGTGAGCAGGGGTTAAAATGTAAAGTCGGATGATAGGTCTTCAGATTTGATATCAACATTTTATTTTCACTTCTTAATATTCCCATAATATGTGAACATGTCCATAGACTAGAATTGTGGAAGTCTTTTAAATTACGGGCTGCTGTGGCAGCGTAACAAGTGTGCTGAAAGCCCCATTTATCAGTTATCCCCGTAGGCCCTACTTCTTATTTCTCACCATCCTCAGGAGGTCCTCCTGGCCCAATTTAGCCTATATGTGCACAAAGGTGGCCTAAGGCCCGATTCATTTCATTTTCATTTCTTATTTTGTACATGCATGTCCGAAAATAAATCTCTTAAAAAACTTACGCAATACAGTCTTCACATATTATGGACATAGTATGGACATATCAAGGACTCGAGCCAAAATGAAAATTTTGATTTTGAGTATCTGGTAGGACACCTCAAATGCTTCACTTGACTCAGGTGAAAATGTGTACCTGGTAGTAAAGAGATGACAATTTGTACGATAAGTTCAATACGCCAAAATGGCTGCAGGACTGTATGCTCCCCGGGGAGTTGAAATGGCACACGAATGAGCAAGTCCAGTGGCCAGGGGTAAAATGTTAAGTCGGATGATAGTTCTTAAGACTTGATATCAGACTTTAACCTTTACCTTTGCATACTGACCAAAAATGATTGAATCTCGATGCCATGCATTGCACGATATGTACATTGCATTACATTGCACGATATGTAGATATTTACTTCAATGATTTTGTGAAGGTATCAAAAACATATTTACCCGTTGTTGTTTTATCTGTTGCAGTAGTGTGTAGTAGCTCTATAATAACGTTCTGTGGTATATATTCGGCATATTCTATACAGGTCATCATTGGTCTCTCGCGATGCCATAACGCCTGCAAACGAGCAGAAGCAGATTGCCAATGTGACACAACTGATATAAAGCCATCGTAATACCGTCACCGACAGGGCTGTATTATATCATAAAGCCTTACCCTGCCGCCACGAGTAACCCAGCAAACACAAAACATTTGCATAATATTTGTAGAATGTTGGACCAACGTTGAAGACGTTGTGCCGGCGTTGTAGAAATGTTATACAAATGTTTTGTGTTTGATGGGCAGCGGCATAACAAATTATGATGTTGTCTGATGTACAGTTTTCATTATTTGTTGCAAATCATCCCCTTGTCATATCCAGCTCGTGTATTATTGGTATAAATGATAGATATTGCTGTTTTAGGCTTTTAAAAACATTTTGTAAATGTTTTGTATAAAAATGAATTATTAAAATGTTATCAAAAACGCTAATGAAACATTTTGAAAAAATTGTTTGAATAAAATGTCAGTGAAATGTTTAAAAAAAATATCGCAAGAACATTACACATTAACACGATTCAGTAATATTTTTGAAATACCATCAATTGTTTTAGTAGTGCTATTTTTGTGACTTTTCATAAATATTTGAAAACATTTCGTTTTAAATGGGAATCAATAACGAAACGTTCACCCAGTGTTGGCACAATGCTGGCCCACCGTCTACGACGCTGGCCCAGCATCATGCCAACACTAAGTGAACGCTTTGTGTTACCTGAGAAAGCTGCACGACACATTATGACGGTCTGATGTTTTTATTATTTGTCGTAGAAAACCTTCCCCTCACCAACCCGTGCAGGCCAGGTATAAGGGGATCCGGTGACTTATACCAGTTTCACCATTAACCCCTATGGCTAGTACTGTTTTTTTGTATCCAAGTAAAACTGAAATGCTTTCCCAGATGAATTTAAAATAATTATGATTTAAAATTTGTATTAAATAATAATTCTGTCTGTGTTGTTTGGTTATGCACATTATATATCATAGATAAAATTTATATTTACAAAAAACTGCCAGCCTCCCATTCAGAAAGTTATTTAGCAAGTCAGGCTGCGAGTCATCTGGCAAGTCATCAAAGCTATCCAGTCAACCAGCCAGCCAAATAGCGAGCCATTCAAACACCCAGTCAACCAGACAGTCAGGAAACCTGACAGCCAGTCAACCAGACAGCCAGTCAACCAGCCAGTCAGTCAACTATCCCGATGGTCAACCAGCCATTCGGTCAACAAGCCAACCAAACAACTAGCCAGTCAGACAGCAATTCAAACCAGCCAGCCAGCCAGAAAATGCATCAGCCAGCCAGTTAGCCAGCCAGCCAATGAATCAGCAAGCCAGTCAACCAGCCAGCTAATCAAGCAGCCAGTCAGTCAGTAAACTAGCCGGCCAGCCAATCAGCCACCCAGACAGAGAGTCAACCAGCCAGCCTAACAACTGGACAGTCATACAGCCTCTCAACCAGGCAGCCAGTCAACCAGCCAGACAATAAATCAGACAATAAATCAGCCGGCCAGTCAACCAGCCATCTAGTCAACTAGCCATCCAGTCAGTCAACCAGCCAGACAGCTAGCCGGTTAGATAACTAGCCAACCAGCCATCTTTCAGCCAACCAGCCAGCCAGCTAGGATGCCAGTCAGCCAGTAAGGCAGCCAGTCAAGGAGAATACTATCCAGCAAGACAGCCAGACATCCTCAGTCGGTCAGACAAACACAGACAGACAGGTTAAGTCAGATCACTTATAGTAATAGCCACTACAGTGACTACAATCACGCTCATTGAGATCGATGCTTCACTGAACCACTTCCTCAGCCGGTCAGACAAACACAGACAGACAGGTTAAGTCAGACCGCTTACACCAGTAACCATTACAATCACGTTCATTGAGATCGATGCTTCACTGAACCACTTCCTCATCTACACTTAACTCTGAACCATTTAACCGCCGGTGCCGCATATATTCGGGTTTTCATTTTTTATTAGCACATTATGTACCACCTTGTGAACATGTTAAAGATAAAATGTGACATCAATCAGCAATATTTAAAAACAGATGACCTCCATTTTGTCAAATCTGAATAATTTTCACTCACTTGAATTTGTGGATCGCGTCAGCGAGACACAACTTCAAGTGGGTACTTGAATTTGTGGATCGCGTCAGCGAGACACAACTTCAAGTGGGTGAAAATTCAGATTGAATAATTTGGCGGTTAAAGGGTTAACTCTTAAAGCGCTGAGTTTCCTAATTTAAATTTCCACGCACTTGAAGTTGTATCTCGCTACCGAGACCCACAACTTCAAGTGCGTAAACATTACTCACATTTGTTCAACTTGAGCCCAACCATTTGCATTTTTTTAAGCACTAGTTTCCTTTCCAAATGACAGTGCTAATACAACAGAATAAAAAAGAATTTTGTCGTGCTTAGCGCTTTAAGGAATAACACTTTCTTGCTGTTCTGTGTAATTGTCCAGGCACTTGAAACTAAATTTGTTAACGCAATTTTCAATTTCTCATAAAAATACTGATTTTTAGAGCTGGACTCTGAAATAATACAAACACTTATGAGGATACGAAACATTACATCTTAGAAAGTAAAATATGTTGCCCTATATGTACATTCATAGCTATTGAAGGGCTAAGCCTAATTCGTCCTTTTTGAAAAACTGTCGCAACATTATTTTCATCATTTGGAGCTGAAATTACTGACGCAATTTCCAGACCAAAATGTAAAAAATAACCAGAATGTAGTATTTGATAAATTGTGTTTTATATCTATCACAACACATTTCTGTGCTATTTTATTTACTTCAGAAACTTGATTGAAAACGCTTCTTTGGGCCTAATGGGTGCCATACCATGCCAGATAACAAATCTGTCAGCGACGCCTCTTTGAATTAACGATATGCACGGACCTTTGAGTCCCTGGAGATCTAAAAATAGTGGTTTACCAAAATAGCCACTTTAATGAATCCATAATGTACGTTTTTTTATATATCGGTGTTGTCAAAGATGAAAACTAGCTTTTTGCTCATTACTCGGTCAATTCTCGAGATATTTTTATGTTTTCTAGTCATCTGGCAACTACCCTGAAATCGTAAATAAATGTTATCCAATTAAACATGTTTAAAAACCTTGACATGTAGTAAATTGCTAATTATGACACCCCTCTATAAAATATTATCTTCATTTGGGTTTAGTCTCAGAAATGCAAAAATAGATTGACTTCTGAAATATTTAATAGTCAGTGTTGATCGCAAATGGTGGCCAAACATTAACCATTGCAGCGAAGGGATCAACTTTAGACGTCATAATCTGACGTATATAGACGTCACAATCTGACGTCTAAATTTGATTCCCACACTGAAAGATTAAATAAATTTATACTGATCGTAGACCCATAACATAGGTATTCAAATGAAGCAGAAAGAGCTATAACTAAGACATGATGATTTCAAATTGAAAAAACAAATTTTGGCCTCCATGATTGTAATAAACATATTTCAGCGCTTTAACCCTTTAACCGCCAAATTATTCAATTTGAATTTTCACCCACTTGAAGTTGTGTCTCGCTGACGCGATCCACAACTTCAAATGAGTGAAAATTATTCAGATTTGACAAAAAGGAGGTAAACTATTTTCAAATCTTGCTGGTTGATGTCACATTTTATCTTTAACTTATTTAAAATGTGGTACTTAATGTTGTAATAAAAAATGAAAACTGGAATATATGCGGCACCGGCGGCTAAGGGGTTAAGGGTCAAACCACCATTGGTTGAGTGTTTCGTGGTTACTCAGGTATCGTTCGCTGGAGTAGATACATCAGTTGGATCTAAACATTCCCTGTTGCATCATTCACCTGTTTTATGGCGAACCCAATTATCCAGCTCCCCCATGAGACCCACAAGAAGTCTACCCAATTTAGTGATGCGCGCGCACGTACCCTGCTGTAATTATACAACATGTAATTAGGTTGATCATGAGGAGCGTCATGCATGCGGTATTGTGTCTCATCATGAGGCGCCCTCGTTATTTTATTCCATAAACTCTTAAAGCGCTGAAATATTTTTTGTAAACCATGGTAACCAAATAAGGTTTTCTTCATAATAAATCTCTTTCTTCATATTGAAATCATAATAAATCTCTTAGTCAGCGCTTTCCGATTTATTTGAATACCCATGTTATGGGTCTACGGCCATTATAAATATTTTTACTTTTACACTGCAGGGATGGACTTTAGACGTCAGAATCTGACGTCTACAGACGTCAGACCCTGACCACTAAAGTCGATCCCCGCGCTGTAAGGTTGAAAAAATAAAAAACTCTCACAGCTTTAAGTGGTGGTTTTCACTATGGTGCGTATATGTCAGATAGTCAGAAGTATAATGCTGCTAACGCAACTCGCAGTTTCAAATGAATAAAGTCTTTTTTGTGAGAAATGGGCACTTTAGTAATTTCCTAATTAGATTACTCGAGCATCTACAGCTAACAATTTTATAAATTTCAGCGACATTGTATTTTGTATTAATTATTCTTGAGACAATATATATAGGGTCTAGCAGTACAAAGGTTAATATGAACCGCATTTATACGGATATAGCAGCTGAACGGTTAATATGAACCTCATAAATACGGCCATAACTGCGCAAGGGTTAATATAAAGAGCAGTACAAGGTTTAATATAAACCGTATATAAACGCACCTAGTAGTACAAGGGTTAAGAGTTAATATAAGCCCTTTATATATGGCCCTAGCGCGACAAGGGTTAATATATGAGAGCGTTTAGAAGTAAAGTAAAACAACAACTCTCGAGAAGAATCTAATCAAATTGAACAATTGTTTTAACAATATGTACAAAGGCAACAAGCACAACATGCTTAGTTGATTCATGCGATATCCGATATTCCATAATTGCGTGTGTTTAAATAATCCCCTTTTTATGTGACCGACGAAGCAATTTATTAACCAATTTCTTATGCTTCTAGTGAGATGAAATGTTCCTTATAATGACATTTTTCTAACGTCATCTTCAAGAAAAATATTCGTGCAATGGTCGCATAATTCTGAAAACGGAATGACTTGTCTTTTCGAGAATTCGACGATATCCACTCATTCACACAAGTGGACTCTCAAAAAAAGTTGCCCAGTAAGGCTATAGACACACTGAGATTTACGATTAGCTTAAGATGGCTTTGCGATGACGTTTAGGCAAGCTCTCTGCATAATCGCATTAACTCGCAGACGTGTTTGCGTTTCTCTTGTGTGATAAAAATCACACACAGCGTTGCCCGACGCCCCTTCAGTTTTTTGCTATTGATCCGTCCTCAGTCTGTCTGAAACTGGACTACCACCACACAGCAACGGAATCCGCACATTAATCGCACAATACTCCCAGATCGGTCGTTGCTACTGCAACGCTTCTCATACAAGTCGGCGACAGCACTGCGAGCTGTTGGTGACAAATCGACACGTCATAGCTCGTGACTCTCCTCAACTCAGACCAGGGTTCAAAATTAGTGGATATTTGGTGGCCCGCGGCCACCAAATATTCTGCAAGGACCACCAGAACACTGGGTAGCAGTGGTCCGACAGGCCACTAAAATTTTCTAGACCAAAGTGTTTAAAAGATCGTAATTTATTTATTGTTCTGTTCAGAATAGTGAGTAGCAGTGGTGAGGCAGGCTACTAAAATCTCCAGGCCAAAAATTGTTTAAAAGTGTTGCGTATTCACATACAATTTTAAAAATTCTGACAGGACCACCGGAAACAGAAGAGGACCACCAGATTTTTGGGGCTGGTGGTCCGCTGGGCCAGTGCTTCAGAAAATTAATTTCAAATCCTTTTAATCCCTGACTGGTGTAAGACTTGCCGCATACAAAACGACGAGTAATCGCCAACATTATTTTCTTTAATTCCGCCTATTTGATCCCCGAAATTCTTCCCGACATGTCGCCAATAACTCACAGACAATAATTGTATTAAGACAGCCTAGAGATGAAAATTATGAGCAAATTTATTCTCACAACATCGTAGAACATTCGCAACTGAATTTGATCGCAAACTGGTTGCAATTAACTCGCAATATCAGCGTGGCTAGGGTTAATTAACCCTTTAAGTCCTCACGATGCAGCAAAGCATCATTTTACACCCCTGAAAACAGATTTAATTTTCCAACAGTAAAGGGTTTTTGAGCGAAAATTTCCATGAAACTGGTTTACCAATACATGGCAATTTTCATAAATTTTTCACCCACGTCGAATCACCTTCATCCACTACAAGTCGAGAATTGCGACAGCAATTCGCGGCTTGTAGTGGATGAAGATGACAATGGTAAATTCAGGCTTGCAAGGGTTAAGCACGAGATTTTCAACCTATGATGAATTATTTCATCATTGGATCAGCGTGTTGCATGTGCTTGGTCATTGCACGTAATCATAGCGTTACATTAGGGGTTCTACTGCTCTCATCTGACAGATGTTTTACATAAAGATAGGAATCTGTGGATCAATATCCTGGACACTAAGTGCAATAAATAATATTTGACCGATCTCTTTTCAAAAGCAAGAGCAGCAGATCAGAACGTAAAGATAACAAGAGAAAAAAAACCCATAAAATATATCGACGAAGTAGGATATTAACGCTTTCAGTGCGGGGAATGTCTTTGAACGTCAAAATCTGACGTCAATGGGCGTCAAATTTTCACGTATAAAGACGGTACGCGCACTGTAACAATGAAACTATTTCTAATAGCCATAGACTCATAACTTTAAATGAAACGGAAAGATCTAACTAAGACTTTTATGATGATTTCAAATTGAAAAAAAACTTTGATCTCCATGGTTTATACAAAACACTATATGATTGAATTATATGATTGGATTCGCAAAAAATGCTCGAAAATCTCTTGAGACTTGACTGAGAAATCAGCTTATAATGTACGCGCTAAAGATTAATATGGCGATGCACAGTGCAAACATTTTTACTGGTTTGAATGTGTGTGTTAGCGATGGCGAGATATATAATTCTATTCCCAAACTGATACCGACAGCCTATCAACTCTGTCGTCTCATGACAGGGCAATATCAGCTCATCCCCAATATGCAGTAAATAACACCTTAGCTGATTGATCTACGTATATATCATCAATGGAAGATATGTCCGTGTCAATCTGAGTCGTGTATTGTCTTGCGTAATATTGGTGTTTTTCTATGCGTTTCATACAAGTTAAAATAGCTAATAAACTTTAAAACTTGATATGATTTTTTTTAATTTAGAAATGACTCTCCAACTATCAAACACGTATTTTTTCTGAAATATTGTAATACCATTTTGTAAAATCCCTTTATTTTCAAGCAATCTCCAGATAATAATGAAGGGATTAGTCCAGTAAGTAAAAGTGTCATTGTGCAGATAGGTTCAACAAAATTGTCGGAGAAGGTTTATCAACCCATTACTCTTCATTGGCATGTCTACGATGGGTAAAAAAAGCGCGACGATAAAACATGAGTAAATGTTAGAAAAAAGTGAAAATCCAAGATGCCCCCATCACAATTAGGACAATTTAAAACCTGTGATATTTATAGAACAAATTAAAATAAACGTATTTGTGATACATTTATTCATACTAGCTTTAAACGATGCAACCAATGAACGTTTTACTAGGGCTGTGTCATTGAAATATAAAAAAAATGGCCGCCATATTTATTAGAAAAATTACTAAAATAAGGATTTTTGCAGGGGTCTGACCTAAACACATCTTTGACCTTAGTCGCTGTTAAAACAGTAGTATTGGTTTTAAAAATCTACCGGTCGTTCTTGCTGATCACCTTACAAATGTTTCACAATGGATTGAGTCATCACTTATACGCCGATGACACACAAATTTACATCTCCTTAACAGGTGACACAGCTACTGAGTCATTAAAAATGCTTCAGAGCTGTATTACCGGGGTATCTGCTTGGATGGCTCAATCCAAACTATAACTCAATCCTAGCAAGACTGAGTTTCTTCTCATTGGCTCGAAATCGCAGAGGGAGAAGTTTATTACCTTTTCCCCCTTGCGGTGTTAAACAATGAGGTGAATCCAGCAGATTCCGCAAGGAATTTGGGTGTCTTTTTTGACAGTGGTTTGAATTTTCGTCAGCACATTTCACAGGTGTCCAGTTCCTGTTTTTATCACATTAGAGATCATAAACGCATCAGAAAAAGTCTACCTCTAGCTTTAGCAAAACAAATTGCAGTGGCACTGGTGACAAGCAAACTGGACTACTGTAACTCCTTATTACACCAAATTCCAGCTAAAGATCTACAGAAATTACAGCGTGTTCAGAACTGTTTAGCAAGGGTTGTGACAAAGGCTCCTCGTTTCAGTCGCTCTATTCCTCTATTAAAATCATTACATTGGCTTCCAATCAAGTTTAGAATACAATTCAAAATATGTACTTTTGTATTTTGTTGTCTCAATGATGGTCAGCCATCTTAATTATCTACCCTTCTTTTTTCTGCAGACTCCGTAAAACATCTGCGATCAAACAACACAAAAAAGCTCAAAGTACCACGTATCAGAGCTAAGTTCGGTGCGCGTGCCTTTTGTGTTTCTGGTCCTACTCTTTGGAATTTACTGCCTGCAAACCTTCGTGTAGCTAAAAATATTTCCTCTTTCAGAAAACTGTTAAAAACGCATTTCTTTGATCTGGCTTTTCCGCCCTAGCTCCTCTGCGTCCCGGCTCCCTGATGACGACCATGCTTATTTCCCTCGACTCTTCTTTGGAATTTGATAAGGATGGATTGCGCCTCTGAGCTCGGCCCTCCGAGGAGTTAGGCGCTATAGAAGTTTTCATTTCATTCATTCATTCATCAATGCTGAATGTAAGAACAGAGATGGAAACGAGTACGACTATTTTCTACAGACACATGTAATGAATGAATGGGGTTTTAGGCCACACTTGTGCACATATAGTGCTAAACTGAGCCAGTAAAAACCTCCTGAGGAGGGTGAGATGAATGAGTTGACACTGCCTTCCACACACAAGATTAGAAGTTCGGGTACTGGTGGTCTGAGGCTGAGCACGCTACCTCTCGGTCACGGAGAGTGTCTCTTTGGAGACTGGATGCCAGAGCCGGATACGAGCCCGCGATCTGTCCAAGCAGGCAGCTTTAACCACCGCACTGGGGCTGCGGCCTTCTGATGGCTAGAACACTAAATGTTTTCTGTTTTCTGTTTTCTTTGGAGTCTAGAGTATCACATGTTTCATCGTGTAATAACTCTCCAGGGGCTAGAGTATCACATGTCTCCTATGTTAACCTTCTGATGGCTAGAGTACCACATGCCTCGTGCATAAATTTTCTGGGGGCTGGATTTTTATATGTCTTCTATATTAAAACATTGAAGTAAACATGGGAAACTGCGCCAATGCTGGGTGAATGTTGGGTCAGCGTCATAGGGGATATCCTGTTATTGCCGGATCAACCCTTAAAGCGACAAGTTGTCGTATTTACATTTTACGCGACCCACAACATAGATTGGCTGAGAATTACTTTGTTTAATTTGAGGCAAAATATGTGTAAATGATGATTAAACACACAATTTATTCGTAATAACTGTGATTTAACCTGGTAATAAAGCACATTAAAAACTATAGTAGTCGCGATTAGCGCTTTCAGGATCTAGATAATATTGTATTTTATTATGACAAATATTTAATATCAAACAATGTTTAAAACTGAGATATTCATTGTATGGCGAGCATAAAAAATGCAAACTATATTATATCACATTATATCAAGCTCCATTTACAATTTTATCAAAAAATCATATGTCCATATGTTCTAATGGTTCACGAAGCAATTTAACAACTGTTGTTTTTACGCTGCTAGTCGGAAACAACCAGATGTATTCCTCAATAAATATGAAGTTTGCCTTTGCCATGAATCCCCCCCCCCAATATGAAACTAGGCATTCCTAGCAAACATGATACATTGCAATAATGCTCTTATAATGTTGGGCCAGCGTCGAAAAAATTGGGCCAACATTGAAACAACATTGCTTCAGTGTATCGTGTTTGCTGGAAGCTAGCGCAAACTCAGCAAACACAAAATCTTTGTATAACATTTGTACAATGTTGGACCAACGTCGGAGACGCTGGGCCGACGTCGTACAAATGTTATACACATGTTTTGTGTTTGCTGGTAAGCTGTGTAAATCACGTGTCAGTGTTTTTAAATGCTGGCCCACCATTTGCTCAAAGATGTTAATTCCCTCTGGTAAAACATGGAGACAATATTTTCTACGAGCCCATCCCGCTTCAGACAAATGATACAATTATCTTGAAAAACATTTTCCCATACACACGCTACAGCGATAGAATCTTTAATTAACTCAGTAGTCGTTTAATTTAAATAGTGTCGTTTATTAATCCTGATTTGTATCATTATATTCTGCTCTTTTCGTATTTCATTGTCGTTACAGTATAAATGTTTTTTTATTTAATTATCAGGGACATTGTACAAATGTGCAATTGTAAGTATAATTGTGTACATTAAGATGTCAAATACAGGTGATCAGCACCCTTACTCTGTTTGACATCCAGGATAAAATTATATATACACTTGACAAGGTGGGCGGGGGCCCTAGTGTAGTGGTTAGCACCGCTGCCTTTCACGCCAGCGTTCGGGGTTCGGTTCCCGGTCTCGGCGGTTTGAAAGAAACAAAAAATGTTTCTTCCCCATCCACGTGTGAAAGTCAGTATTGCGGGGAGCCTCCGTGACCGAGAGGTAGCGTGCTCGGCCTCAGACCGCCAGGGCTCGAATTTCGAATCCTGTGTCTGGAGGACAGTGTCATCTCAATCATCTCACCATCCTCAGGAGGTTCTCCTGGCCCAGTTTAGCCTATATGTGCACAAAGGTGGCCTAAAGCCCGATTCATTTCATTTCATTACTTGACAAGGTAAAATGTAAAAATTAATTTGTATCTACATATTAGCTACATAGTTATTATTATAAAAAGTAGCAAAAAGACACATTGGAAAGCGTAGAAACCTTCTGAACTGGCCCAGCAGATATGTCTGAAAATAACATAACACCATTATGATTACAAATAAAATACTGGGATATGAATTAATTAATTAACCCTCGAAGCGCTTATCTTATTTCTATTGCCACTTGAAGTTGTGTCTTGCTGCCGCGAGCCACAACTTCAAATGGGTAAAAATTACTAATATTTGTGTTTAATTTGAAACAAAACATTTGCAAATCCTGATGTGTAAACACTCATTTCGTTCCCAATGCCGGTGAGTTAACCTACAAATCGTGGTAATAAAACAAATTAAAAACTACCATAGTGGTGGTGCTTAAAGGGATAATGGAGTGAATGAGTGACTTAAGCCTTTCAAGCCTGGGTTTACCATTGTCATCTTCATCCACTACAAGCCGCGAATTGCTGTCGCAATTCTCGACTTGTAGTGGATGAAGATGATTTGATGTGGTTTAAAAATTAAAAAAAAATTGACATGTATTGGTAAACCAGTTTCATGGAAATTTTCTTTCTAAAACCCTTTGTTTTAGGAAAATTAGTTATGTTTTCATGGCTGTGAAATGATGCTTTAATGCATTGTGAGGGCTTAAAGGGTTAATGAATGTATAAAAGAATGGGGCTTCAGACCAAATCTATAAACATACAGGCCATTAAAACCTCCTGAAGTATAAGATGACTCTGTCTTCCAGAAACAGAATTTGAAAAGCCAATCCCACGCTGTTTCTTGGTCACGGAGGTTCCAAATAACACGGAATTTTAGCGATTGAGCGAGCTCCTGTGTGACAGGCATACAGCGGGAATTGTTAAAAAATCTATTCTGACAATTCGGACCTCGCTGCCCTTGTCACGTGACGGATCACATATAAGATGGGACATAACTGACCAAATTGGTAACACACTTATCAACGGAGATTATTGTTTACGGTAAGCAACATACTAGAAGTAATACAACATAGCCACTGTAACCATGGTAATTATGCATTTAGTGGGTCATTTCCGATTCAGAAAAATAAATTGGCAGGACACACAACTTTACCCTAAAATCCAAATTTTCTCAACTACCTCAATTATACATGTTAGATACACCATAAATACTCCGACCGATATGACCAGGTTTAAAAATCCTTACACCGCTGAAATAAATTGTATAAACAAACAAAGGGCTTTTTCAATTTGAAGTCAGCATAAATGTCTTGGTAAGCTCTTTCCGCTTCATTTGAATTTGAATACCTATGATATGGGTCTACGACCATTAATGACTTTGTATTCTTTCAGTGCGGGGATCGACTTTAGACGTTACATTGTCTACAGATATCTGATTATGGCGTCTAAAGGCGGTCCCCGCGCTGAAAGGGTGAAACAATTTTTCATCTGCAAAACTTCCTCAAAATGAGGTACATTGCTTGCCTAATAAGGTATGCATTTACCTTATTCTAGTCACGTGTAGTAAATGTCTGGGAGTCAACTGAGAATGAGGTTTATTGTGAATGCGTCTACATCAATCTGCGTTGGCAGTCAGTGATGAACAACATATCACCTCTGGTTTGTAATTCTCACCTTAATGTGAAGACAATATGTGCTCTTTAGACATAGTGAGCTCATTGGTATCTCCACGGTTAATGTTAGGCCCAGTGGCTGAAACAGGTTTAAACCACAGATTGACCGCGTACAAAATCGTGGGACATTTTATTTGTAATCGATTAATTGATAGAGAAATACAATCATAGATTAACCATATAAATTGTTAATAGTAAACCGCTGATAACAGGCATAATCGTTTTAATTCATTTTATTGCATGATAAAATCCCTGTTAGTGGGAACGAAATCAGTGTTTAAACATCAAAATTTGCAAATGTTTGGTCCAAAATTAAACATATATGAGGAATTTTCACACACTTGAAGTTGTGGATCGCGGAAGCGAGACATAATTTCAAGTGGGTGAAAATGTGTTTAATTTAGCGTGTTAATGGTTAATATATGATACAATTATACTGCACCAGTTCAATTATTAGACAGTGGTGTAAAACGTATATGTGAATAAAAAATTGCGATATAAATAGCTACAGTAGTACTCAAAGCAAGATTAATATCCTAATATATAATATAAATAATAAATACAAATTGAGATGTGAATAGCTGCACTAATACTTATATCAAGATTAATGTCCTGATATATAATATAAATAACATATAAAAAATTGCGATGTAAATTGCTGAGATAGTATTCATATGAAGAATAATGTCCTAATATATAATATAAATAATACTTCAAAATTGCGATGTAAATAATCTATACAAATTGCGATATAAATAGCTGCAGTATTACTCATATCAAGAATAATGTCCTGATATAAATAACATATACAAATTGCGATATAAATAGCTGCAGTAGTACTCATATCAAGAATAATGTCCTAGAATAAATAATCTATACAAATTGCGATATAAATAGCTGCAGTAGTACTCATATTAAGAATAATGTCCTAGAATAAATAATCTATACAAATTGCGATATAAATAGCTGCAGTAGTACTCATATCAAGGAAATGTCCTAATATAAATAATCTATGCAAATTGTGATGTAAATAGCTGCAGTAGTACTCATAGCAAGATTTTTATTTTGCTTTATAATATAAATAATATATACAAATTGAGATGTAAATAGCTGTAGTAGTGCTCATATCAAGAATAATGTCCTGATTAAACATTTATTTGTAAATAATTGTAGTAGTGCTCATATCAAGAATAATGTCCTGATTAAACATTTAGATGTAAATAGCTGTGGTAGTGCTCATATCAAGCTTAATGTCCTGATTAAACATTTAGATGTAAATAGCTGTGGTAGTGCTCATATCAAGAATAATGTCCTGATTAAACATTTAGATATAAATAGCTGTAGTAGTACTCATATCAAGCTTAATGTCCTGATTAAACATTTAGATGTAAATAGCTGTGGTAGTGCTCATATCAAGAATAATGTCCTGATTAAACATTTAGATATAAATAGCTGTAGTAGTACTCATATCAAGAATAATGTCCTGATTAAACATTTAGATGTAAATAGCTGTGGTAGTGCTCATATCAAGCTTAATGTCCTGATTAAACATTTAGATGTAAATAGCTGTGGTAGTGCTCATATCAAGACTAATGTCCTGATTAAACATTTAGATGTAAATAGCTGTAGTAGTGCTCATATCAAGATTAATGTCCTGATTAAACATTTAGATGTAAATAGCTGTGGTAGTGCTCATATCAAGATCAATGTCCTGATTAAACATTTAGATGTAAATAGCTGTGGTAGTGCTCATATCAAGACTAATGTCCTGATTAAACATTTAGATGTAAATAGCTGTAGTAGTGCTCATATCAAGATTAATGTCCTGATTAAACATTTAGATGTAAATAGCTGTGGTAGTGCTCATATCAAGATTAATGTCCTGATTAAACATTTAGATGTAAATAGCTGTAGTAGTACTCATATCAAGAATAATGTCCTGATTAAACATTTAGATGTAAATAGCTGTGGTAGTGCTCATACCAAGACTAATGTCCTGATTAAACATTTAGATGTAAAAAGCTGTAGTAGTGCTCATATCAAGATTAATGTCCTGATTAAACATTTAGATGTAAATAGCTGTGGTAGTGCTCATATCAAGATTAATGTCCTGATTAAACATTTAGATGTAAATAGCTGTAGTAGTACTCATATCAAGAATAATGTCCTGATTAAACATTTAGATGTAAATAGCTGTAGTAGTACTCATATCAAGACTAATGTCCTGATTAAACATTTAGATGTAAATAGCTGTGGTAGTGCTCATACCAAGACTAATGTCCTGATTAAACATTTAGATGTAAATAGCTGTAGTAGTGCTCATATCAAGATTAATGTCCTGATTAAACATTTAGATGTAAATAGCTGTGGTAGTGCTCATATCAAGAATAATGTCCTGATTAAACATTTAGATGTAAATAGCTGTAGTAGTACTCATATCAAGACTAATGTCCTGATTAAACATTTAGATGTAAATAGCTGTAGTAGTGCTCATATCAAGACTAATGTCCTGATTAAACATTTAGATGTAAATAGCTGTAGTAGTGCTCATATCAAGACTAATGTCCTGATTAAACATTTAGATGTAAATAGCTGTAGTAGTGCTCATATCAAGACTAATGTCCTGATTAAACATTTAGATGTAAATATAATATAAATAATATATAAAAAAATGCTATGTAAATTGCTGCGATAGTACTCAGATGAAGATTAATGTCCTAATATATAATATAAATAATACTGCAAAATTGCGATGTAAATAGCTGCAGTAGTACTCATATCAAGAATAATGTCCTAATATAAATAATATATACAAATTGCGATGTAAATAGCTGCAGTAGTGCTCATATCAAGATTAATGTCCTGATTAAACATTTAGATGTAAATAGCTGTGGTAGTGCACATATCAAGATTAATGTCCTGATTAAACATTTAGATGTAAATAGCTGTAGTAGTGCTCATATCAAGATTAATGTCCTGATTAAACATTTAGATGTAAATAGCTGTAGTAGTGCTCATATCGATAATAATGTCCTGATTAAACATTTAGATGTAAATAGCTGTAGTAGTGCTCATATCAAGATTAATGTCCTGATGAAACATTTAGATGTAAATAGCTGTAGTAGTGCTCATATCAAGATTAATGTCCTGATTAAACATTTAGATGTAAATAGCTGTAGTAGTACTCATATCAAGACTAATGTCCTGATTAAACATTTGATGTAAATAGCTGTAGTGGTGCTCATATCAAGATTAAAGTCCTGATTAAACATTTAGATGTAAATAGCTGTAGTAGTGCTCATATCAAGATTAATGTCCTGATTAAACATTTAGATGTAAATAGCTGTAGTAGTACTCATATCAAGACTAATGTCCTGATTAAACATTTGATGTAAATAGCTGTGGTAGTGCTCATATAAAGATTAATGTCCTGATTAAATATTTAGATGTAAATAGCTGTAGTAGTGCTCATATCAAGACTAATGTCCTGATTAAACATTTAGATGTAAATAGCTGTAGTAGTACTCATATCAAGACTAATGTCCTGATTAAACATTTGATGTAAATAGCTTTAGTAGTGCTCATATCAATATTAATGTCCTGATTAAACTGTTAGATGTAAATAGCTGTAGTAGGGCTCATATTAAGATTAATGTCCCGATGAAACATTTAGATGTAAATAGCTGTGGTAGTGCTCATTTCAAGATTAATGTCCTGATTAAACATTTAGATGTAAATAGCTGTAGTAGTGCTCATATTAAGATTAATGTCCTGATTAAACATTAAATGTAAATAGCTGTAGTAGTGCTCATATCAAGATTTATGTTCCTGTTAAACCTTCAGATTTACATAGCTGTGGTATTACTCATATAATGCCCTTATTAAAAATTAGGATGTAAACAGCTGCAGTAGTACTCAAATCAAGATTAATGCCCTTAAAGGTGATATATCACCTCTTATGTAGTATGAATAATTTTGTGACAAATAAATCAAAGTTGCCACAAGATGGGGCACAAGTGTTTCCTTATATAGGTGATTGGCTATCATGTGACCCTCTGAGAGGGTCACATGATAGCCAATCACCCCATATAAGGACATAATTATTCATACCATATAAGGGGTGATAGATCACCTTTAAACATTGAGATGTAAATAACTGCGGTGTTACTCGTATCAAGAATAATTACCTTACTAAACATTGAGATGAAATAGCAGCGGTAGTACTGTAACCTAATAATAGCAAAATTATTTTCCTGATAAAAACATATCGAAGACTAGTTTATTTTGAATATATTTAATGACGAATGTAATATTGATAACTTATGAGTTGATAAGCCTCTTTAAATTACCCAACATGTTTACCGACAAGCACTAGAAGTGTGATTCATTTTTGGTCCAACATAAACAAACATTGGGTTGACGTCTCGTTTCGGCTGGCTGGCTGGCCAACCAAGCCGATCGTGGCTGAACGTTAAATCATCAATCTATTTTGCGAGGCTACATGTATCAGCGTTGACTTAGTTTGCGGACTGTGTTTGCTGGGATGCGCTGCAAGACGTTGGCCTGGGGTTGTGCTGATGTTTGCATGTTTTGATACATCAGCACCCTCATCATATCTATGCTTGTGTATCTTCGCTGCCCATCAGATACTGATCCGTTCTCGTTTTAGTTTTGGTCCATTGTCTACGACTCTGGCCCAGTACTCGATCAAGACTGGCTCAGTGTCTTGTGCTGTGGGCTGCTGTTGAGCAGACATGAGGGCAATCTTTTTGAAGACATCAATTGATTTTTTTCTCAAAAATGTATACCTACTCAGCGGGCATGACGCGTCTATTTTATTTATTTATTTATTTATTAAGAATCTACCAGGTGCTTGGTCGGTGTTTGCTCCACCCTCTATAGCATTGGCCCAGCTTTGGTCAGACATCGGGAAGATGTGTCGTGTATGCTGGGTGAACAATTTAAGAAACCCGTTACACAGTGTCTTAACACTGGCCCAGCCTTGGAGTGGACGAGTCGTTTTTACAGGGACTTGTTTAGTCATTGTTTCCGAAATTCGATTTACCATGCATGCCAGGCGAACATGATACGTGGCCCAACATTAGACTGGTATTGGTATAGCGTCTCCTGGTTGCTGTTTATACTTCAAAGATAACAACGATAACAACATTTGTCATTATATTATAAAAAAAAAATTTCCTGATTATTCGTAAATCTATTTCTACTGTTAATTACCGTAATAAAATCTCTGCCATTATTGTATATTTTTGTAATTGGAAAGAGAACAATCGATACTAGTAAGTTTGTCAAAGGGTGACCCTCCTGTTAGCGGTCATTTGCTGACCTTACGGGAAGTCTCCCTGACCAACTGTACAACAATAACATTATATGGAAATATATGTAAAGGCAAAATAAGAAAATTGTTATTCTGATTCCGATAGCTTACCAAATGATGATAAAAGAGTTTTTTCTTGATATATATGCTACGTGAAGTACAGATGCAAACACGAGTGCTGAAAACCTGGGTGACAGCGTCATTCAGTAGTTTTAAAAATCACAATTGATGCTCATTTTCAATACGTTATAGTTCTGTCTACATTTTTCACAATACACACAAGAACAACTTACCGCAAGTTAATTTTAGCTGGGTAGGACTCGAACCTGATCCTCACATTCTCTCAGCTACAGTTATTTACAGATCAACACCGAGCTAACGCTGGTTTAGCAATGTACACCAGCAGATGTATCAAGTTTTTTGGGGATGTACACGGCCAGTGACGCGTCGAGGAGAAAAAAAACATATCCCATGAGATTTTTCAAATATTTCTTTAATGATGGACCATAATAAAATGAATACTGGCTGAACATTTCATGTTGTTGGGGGATCTCGACTAGTAATAGATATTGCCTATCTTGACAATAAATGTGACACTCCAACCCAGCAAACACGATGTATTCACCCAATGATGTTACAATGTTGGACCAGCGTCGAAGACGGTGGACCAACAATGAAACAGCATTGGGTGAATGGATCGTGTTTGCTGGGGACACGCCTGTTTGCAAATAAATGCATGAGAACCTCCTGAGAATGATGAGATGAATGAGAGAACACTGACCTCCGGACACAGAATTTGAAATCCGAGCCCTGACGGTCTGATCCCCTGAAATTAGAGAACGCTACCCCTCGGTCCAGGAGGTTCCCCACAATATCGAATCTTTGTGAATGAGCGGGGAAGAAACAATGTGTTTCTCTAAAAGTTGAGGCCAGAGTGGGGTTCGAGCCAGCAATCTCTGACTTTCCAAGCAGGCGGCTTTTACCATAGCATCAGGGCCCCGGCCCTCGCGTAATATGATTTCTCGGATGAAGTATTCGTATTCAAGATTCGTCCACATCATTCAAACACATTTCTGAAGATATTATTATAAGATACATGAAATAGCTACATCACAATTTATCACTCATCTTATTTAAGCGGCATCGTCACATACATCATGTAAAAATATACAACTATCTTTTTTTTTATCTTTTTCACGACATGAGTTACACCGGTCATGGAGAAAAAACGACGCAGGCGCTGATATCATGATGAAGTAATGCATATCATTTGCATTCCATTTACATAAAATTTACATATACGGATGGAATATATATGATATATGGCTCGTCATATCGTGTTTATGGTAATCACATAATGTGTTTGTTTTTGTCTAGATTATTGATCAGAGGCATTTGTCATTATATTGCGGAATTATGTTGATTACCCTCTAAGCGCTGAATTTTTTTTGTATAAACCATGGAGACCAAAGGGTATTTTCTATTGGGAACAATAATAAATGTCTGAATGAGCTATTTCCGATTCATTCAAATACCTATGTTGTGGGTCTACAACCACTATAAATAGTTTCACTGTTACAGTGCGGAGATGGATTATAGACGTCAGAATCTGACGTCTCTAGACGTCAGATTCTGATTTCTGATTTCAAACAAACAATTTTAGCTACTACTCCCGCACCCTTTACCTGCTACTCGTAAAAATAGTAAAGAATAAATATGATAGAGAGCCTTTGAGACCAAGTTATAGCGTACTCAGCTCCAAATATGGAGGACAATGCCATCTGATTCATCTGAGAATCCCTAGAATGTTCTCAAAACGTGGCTTAGCCTATGTGTAGAAATGTTCATTCATTCATACTACACGTACTGAACAATTGACAAAAAGCATTGAAAAAGAGATCTTTCGGACATCAATGTTGATTACAATGCACTGTGGTTCTGCGGTGAAAAGTAAATATATAAATAAGGTTCTAAAGCATACCAGGTATGTGCATTCTTCACACAATGTGCAGTGGTGCTCAATAGGAAATCTGATTTATTTTGCGACATTCTTTTTTTATATATTGTTACACATTGAACTAGTGAATATATAAAAAAACGTTTAATATAGATACCAGATATGTGAAATATTCGCGGTGCATTGGTTCTCAAGAGGAAAATGAGATCTATTTTGCGACAATCCCCTTTGATGCATTTTTCATTCAACATAACTTTCTACAAGCAATGCTAATGACGCAGCCCAGGTGGAATAAACGACGCTGTCCAATTTGTATGCCAGTTGAGTTCATTAGTGATTCTAGTTCTATAAAGGGAACTTTTTATAACAGAATTAGATCATTTGTCTGTGGTAGTGTGCCTGATTTCCAACAATGTCAGATGCTGAACCAATGCTTGCATATGTTGCCCCGCTGTCTGCGATATTGGCCCAACATTATGCCAGCAGTGGTTCAGTGTATCGTGTTTTCCGAGTTAAACTTAACCCTTTAGCCGTTAAGTTTGAAATCTTGTCAGTTTGAAATCATCGTAATTGTCTTAGTTAGCTTTTTCATTTGAATACTGATGTTTTGGGTCTACGGCCATATATTTATAGTCTTTCAGTGTGAGGAAATACTAAAAAAAATTCACCCTCTTGAAGTCGTGTTTCGTTACCGCGACTCACAGCGTTATATGTGAGAACGCTACTCATACTTGTTTAGTTTGAAAACAAACATTCTCAAAATTTTCAAATGTTTAAGCATACATTTGATTCCCAATAAATGATTTATTCAAACAGAGATCTGGTAATATTCGCGAGGTTTTATTTTTTGCGAATTTTGTGAGGGAGACAAATTCGCGAATTCAAGAATCTCGCGATTATTATTACTATAATAGCGCTACTAAAGAAAAATTATAATTCGCAAATTCTAAACTTCGCAAAAAGTCCCAAAATCAGAAATTCGCGAAAATTGAAATACGCGAAAATTACCAGTTCCACAGTATAATTAAAGAACAAACATGCACAGGGTTAAAAATAGTAGGCACGGTACATGGATCTGATGCTGGGTAAATATCGGGCCAACGTCGTGAAAAACATGGAGACCAAAGGGTTTTATTCAATTCAAAATCATCATAAATGTCTTAGTTGGCCCTTTCTGGTTCATTTGAATACCTATGTTTCGGGTCTACGGCTATTTTAAATATTTTTTTACTCTTTACAGTGCGGGGGTAGACTTTAGACGTCAGAATCTGACGTCTACAGACGTCAGATTCTGACGACTAAAGTCTATCCCTGCACTGTAAGGTTTAAACCAGTATTGGATCAACGTCTTGTGTTTACTGGGGATAATAACATTTTATTATTCACTTGATCGTTTTACGCAGACGCTATTTGTTGGGCTAATAACATAACATAACATACATTGGCCGAGTTAACTAAAAACTAGATAGCGCTTTGTTACCGTCTTGTGAAGAAGTTTATTGAGAAAGTAAATATCAAGTGGTTTTCGACTCGCAGCATGAGAGGAGCTATAAATACAATGATGTAGAACATTAAAAAAAGCGAAATACTGAACGAAATAATTCCTCTTGTACATGTTTTCAGTATGATCTGAAAATAGAAACAATTCGATTGCACGTGGAGACCTAGTATGCTGTGAAACTCAATGACCTCGACCTCCTTTGTTTCGAGCTAGCTGGCTACTACAATGAAGTATGGGGGAGGGGTCTTATATAACCATGTTTCCACCAAGTGACGTCACTGCGTTTCACAGAATGAAGTATGGGGGAGGGGGATTATATAACCTTATTTTCACTGAGTGATGTCACTGCGTCTCACAGAATATCCCATAAAAAAGGCAGTTGTCTAGTGTGGTGGTAAGCGCACCTACTTGTCGCGTAGGAGCGTGTGGGCAGTTTTCAAAGAAAGGTAAAAGGTAAATGTGCAGGTTTATAGTCTGATATCACAAAGGTCCGATTACAAAGGTAAAAGGTAAATGTGCAGGTTTATAGTCTGATATCAAGTATTTCATCCGACTTTTACATTTTTACTCCGGTCGCTGGACCTGTTCTCACTTGTGCCATCTCAACTCCACAGAGAGCATACAGTCCTGCAGCCATTTCAGCGAATTGAACTTATCATGAACTTATCATGCATATTGCCATCTCTGTCCTGCGAGTTATTCATTTTCACCAAGTGAGTCAAGTGAAGCATTGGAGGAATAATTGCTTTGCCCAAGAACACAGCATCGGGACAATGTCCCAATATTGAGAGGGGAGAAGCCTAATATTTCTCTCAAAACTCTGCACCAAGCAACACGGCAGGCAGCGACATTGACAAAGCTCCACACTCTAGCCATTGTGCCACGCCCCTCAGAAAGAACAAAATATCTCTTCCGTATCCACTCGTAAAGATCTAGTATTGTGAGGAGTTTCTGTCACCAAGATTGACGTGCTCCGCCTCAGACCGTGCATGGATAGAATTTAGACAGTTTAGGGTGGAAATTATCGAATCTTAACTCTGGAGGGCATTGTCAACTGATTCATGTCACACTTTTTGGGATGTTCTACTGTACCAATTTAGCCTGTATGTGTACAAAGGTTGCCTAAGTATTCATTCATACACTCATCCATTCATTCATCCATCCATTCGTCCATCCATCCATCCATTCATCCATCCATCCATCCATCCATCCATTCATTCATTCATTTATTCATTTATTCATTCATTCATTCATTCATTCATTCATTTATTCATTTATTTATTCATTCATTTATTTATTTATTCATTCAAGGCTTTACATTGGAATATAATTTTGAAGAAAGTTGCTATTTTCTTCAAAATTATATTCCAAAGTAAAGCCTATTGTTGTAGATCAGTATGCATATACTAGACTAAAAAATAATGAAAAATGGCTTATGCAGTTAAATTTAAAAATATTGATATTTTCATTTTGAAGGATCACTTGTTCATTTATTCATTAATTCCAAAAATGTATAATAATTTTATAGATCTGTCAGTTCATGGCTCAGTTTATCGTCGGCACAATGCTGGTATAATGTTGGGATTTTATATCAAACAGGTTCAATACTCTGTGTTTGGTGGGACCGTTGGCCCTACGGAATCATAGAAACCAGGCGCCTGAATATACAAAAAATAATAAAGATAAATGTTTAATTAGCTCATCGTGGCTCTTTATATTATAACAAAAAATTATTAAAACATTCTGCGTAACAGCAAAAACGTGCTTCTCTCTTTATATTTATAAATGATCCGCTTATCTTTGGTATTAACCGTTTCGTAACAACCCACAAATATATATTTTTTGGTGTTTATTGCTACTGTACCCCGCACCTTCAATGGGATGAGAATTACTTATAAACTATGGTATTATTGGTGACTAAACGCCAACAAATTACTATTGAAAACAAATACAAAATATTGACAATGTGATTTTTGCTTGAACAGTTAAATGATTACCACTTGAAAGTGTTAATAATACTGTAGATCAGGGCCATTTTCCTTGTACAAGTTGCGATATATCGTAGGCTTCTGATTGGTCCAGATGGCCAACTCGACCAATCCAAAGCCTGAGATATATCGTAACTTGTACGAGAATACGGGCCCGGCATATTAACCCCTTAGCCGCTAAATTATTCAATTTGAATTTTCACCCGCTTGAAGTTGTGTCTCGCTGACGCGATCCACAACTTCAAGTGAGTGAAAATTATTCGGATTTGACAAAATGGCGGTCAACTCTTTTCAAATCTTGCTGGTTGATGTCACATTTTATCTTTAACATATTTAACATGTGGTACTTAATGTCCTAATAAAAAAGGAAAACCCGAATATGTGCGGCACCGGCGGTTATAGGGTTAAATCTAAAATCACACAAAAATCTGTCATCTAAATTTGTTGATCACCTGTAAAAATATAATATTTATCACAGCAATGGGATGTCTTTAGAAAACTGAATAAACATATTTTTTTCTTCACTATTACGCCATGAAATACACATATAAGAATGTCAAACATTTTGTATTAACTGATATGCAGATCATTCAGTCATACTCTGCTTTATTGCTTATAGAAGACCAGATGATGTCGATAAATACAACGATGGAGACAATTATGATTTCGTTTATTATTTATTTATTTGCAACCATAACTGAAACAGTAAATATCGTTAGTTTTGCTAAAAATTGATGGCAGGGCCACCAGAAACAGACATATATACAACACATGTATCGTATTATCTATACAAGTCTGGTAGTCCATAATATATTATAATAAATCAATAAAATATAAAAATAATCATACTAATAAGATAGACAATAAAAACGATTAATTACAACTTACTGGGTAATACGTGCATGCATGATTTAAAGGTACGAAGACAAGGATTAAAAATAGGCTATACTGTTGAGAAACCTGACCCTACTATGAGAAACCCGACATGGTTTTAAACACAATTATTGTCAATTATACAGTATCTTGTATACCAAAACTATTAGATAAAAGCAACTAAACGATCTTTTGTTACAAAGAAAAGCAAAACGTTCAAAATGTGTTAAATATAAAGCCATTTTTGTCATTTTCATAGGTAGCAAACATTGTTTTTTGTTTACTGATTATACTCTTTTTACATGTATCACCACTGCTAAGATCTCATCTTATGGGCCTTGTGCAAGATGAGATCAGTAAACTTAGGCTATTATATATGGCACATTGTGCCCAGGGTATTGATCTAGTGTATTGATTTAGTGATATGAATCTTTGTGTAAAGCAGCTGATGCGACGCCTTACGTGTCCTTGGTCAACAGGTTTATCAAACTCTGTGCTGTGGTTTTCGCTGCGAGATTCCTATCTGGGTAATCTTTACGGAAAAAAAAAAGTTTTTTCTGGCGGTATTCAAAATACACACTTGTCCGATGAATAAGGTGTCAACGAGTGCTGTATTTTGCACACAAGTGTAGGCCTACACCGTTTGCATATCCTATCAGACACCACCCCCATGACTGGGATTGCGTCAATTTCTGTCGCGTCCAAACCTGTCGTCAAGACTGAACTTAGGGGTCTTGTCAAGTTAAAAAATTCTAAAAATCCGAGAAAAACTCGGATTGGCCAGACATCACCCACCCACCACCCTAACCATTTTTTTTTTTTTCAAGCATGTACAGCAACAAAAAACAGCACAAAAATCACAAAAAACAAAACATTTCCAAAAAAAAAAATAACAATCTGAGTTGGGGCTTGATCCACCCACCCACTTCCGAGTTTTTCTCGGATTTTTTTTTTAATCTCACAAAACCCCTTAGTCGTGGCCCCGTCATAGGCGTCGTAGAACGTCATTGCGGTGGGGGGGAGGGGGGTGAGGCAGGTTCTGAGTCTATGGCGCAGTGGTTTGTGGGGTCCTTTGTCCCACGTATTATGAACAGTGTCCTATCCCTTTAAGGAGGGAATTATAGTCTGCAACGCTGGATCAACTTTAAAACGACATTGGCCCGGCGTTCGCTGGGAGCTAATGCACTGCTCATTACAGACTGTCAACGTAAGATTGATGTAGACGCATTCTTTAATGAATCTCTTTATCACCTGACTCCCAGTCATTAGCTACACGTGACTAGAATAAAGTATGGACGTGTACGTGTACCTCTACGTGTTGAAAATGGATATCCGTGCTCACGCTTTACAATCCACGCTCACAGTTTAGAATCCGTAAACTTTAAGTGGGTGAAAATTACATATATCTGTACAATGTAACCCAATTTTCTAAATTTAAGGTTCATTCCCCTCATACATTTTTTTTTTTTGGGGGGGGGGGGGAGGGGGACCGAAGGAAAAGCTGAAGACGGCTATAGACGTGATTAGAACAATAACCCCTATAGCGCGGGGATCGACTTTAGACGTCAGAATCTGACGTCCGAAGACGTCAGATTCTGACGTATAAAGACGGTCCCCGTACTAGAAGAATTAAACTATTTATAATAGCCGTAGACCCATAACATTGGTATTTAAATAAAGCAGAAAGAGCTAACTAAGACATCAGTGATTTTAAATTGAAAAAAACCTATGTCTCAATTGTTTATCCAATAATATCTCAGTGATTTTAGGGCTAAGCTTAGGATTAAAATACAGATGTTGTTGACATTTTTTGCTGCATCAATTCACGCCTCACAGGGAATGAAACTATGATTCAACTTCCCGCCGGGTTGAATGTTAGTTATTTTATTGAAATTTTCACTCACTTGAAGTTATGTGTCGCTAACGCGATTCATAACTTCATGTGAGTGAAAATTATTTTTATTCTACAAAATTGAGGTCACCGATTTTGAAATCTTGCTGATTGATTTCACGTTTCGTCTTTACCGTGTTTAAAATGTGGTACATAAGGCGACACAAACAGGCTAAAATCATAAAAATAATCATTATTTCTGTTTTGGTTCCTTGATATGTCCATAATATGTCGACATAGAATTGTGTTGCGCATTTGCCAGTAAAGCGAGATATAAGGAGGAATACGGGAATAACTGATAAAGCCATGGGGCTTTCTGCATACTTGCAACGTTGCAACAGCAGCCCAAGATTTCCGCAGTTCTGGTCTGGGGACATGTTCACATTTTATGGTCATATTAAAAAACCAAAATGAAAAGACAGATTTTTTATGATTTTATCCTGATTGTGTCGCTTTAATATGCTAAAAAACTGAAAAACCTAATATAATCGCGAACGGCGGTTAAAGGGTTAAAAAACACTTGAAAATATTAATCGATAATGATTGTATGATGTTGGGTGACAAATGTTACTTTTATGTTCATGAATGGGAAGAAAAGGGCGTATCGATTTTTGGTCATATCTCTTCACAAATGATATAATCTCTACCACGTTTTCTTGTCTGGCTTACGTAAATGGCTATTATAAAATGTATGGGAACCAAAACAATCCATTCACAAAAAAGTACATTTTTTTCAATTAAATGACATTTTTCTTGTGCATCTGTGTATCTTCTACTTTTTAAGCTTCAATAAATAAATAATCAGAAAATTTGCATTGTTTTACAGGAATCAGATATTTTTAACCCTTTAACCGCCAAATTATTCAATTTGAATTTTCACCCACTTGAAGTTGTTTCTCGCTGACGCGATCCACAACTTCAAGTGAGTGAAAATCATTCAGATTTGACAAAATAGAGGTCAACTCTTGCTGTTTGATGTCACATTTTATCTTTAACATATTTAAAATGGGATTCTTAATGTGCTAATAAAAAATGAAAACCCGAATATACTCGGCACCGGCGGTTAAAGGGTTAACCTTCTTATAACCTCTATGCAGTTTATTCTTTCAAAAATGAATTACTGTGATATAATATATGAAACAATAAGAATAATCTTTAGCCCAAAATAAATATGAATAATTTGAAGCTACATTTGAATCGATTCACTTGAATTGCTCACTTAACCTTTAAAGCGCTGAAATAGTTGAGTATAAATCGTGGAGACAGAAGGGTTTTTTAAATTTAAAATCATAAATGTGTTAGTCAGCTCTCTCTGCTTCATTTGAATACCTGTGTTATGGGTCTACGGCCATTATACATATTTTAATTCTTTCAACACGGGGATCGTCTTAATACGTCAGATTCTGACGTATTAAGATGATCCCCGTGTTTAAAGAATTCTGTATCTGTATCTGTATATTACGTGGCAGTACGCACTATTGTGCTATCGCGCCACGGGCGTAACTTAGCAAGGCCTGTTATCATTCATGATATCAATCATGGCCTTATATATGTGCAAATGCTCCATATTGTGGATTTTCTGGGGCCTCGCCGGATGGAAACTGCGCCTACGTCCATTGAGGGGTTTTTTACGTCCAGCTCAAAGTCAGTCAAACGAGCCATCTGATTTACGTGGTTCTCTGAGCCCCACGAGTGCATACAGCACCTGGCAGTCCCAGGCGGTCACCCATCCAATTATGAACCGGGCGCGATCGAGCAGACACCGATGAGCGAACGCCGTATTCCGTATTTAAACGTATGCATGCACATCTTTCTATATATACACATTATTTACACCTACGTTTTTGTAATAAGACGTATATCTGCATAAACCAGCACGTTCTGAGCTTTTTCTTAGATACCACCAGCCCAGTAATACCTTGCAGGTTCGCCCCGCGCTCTGGCACTCATGCTTCAAAGAATCAATTTCTTTTTACCCGCCCACTTATAAAGATTCAGTATTGTTGAGAACCTCTGTGACTGATGGGTAGCGTGCTTGGACTCAGACGACGAGGGTTTGAAATTTGAATCATGCGTCTGAAAAACTTCTGATTCATCTCAATATCCTCAGGAGGTTCGTCTGGCCCAGTTTAGCCTGTATGAACACAAAGTCGCCTTCCATTCATTCATTCATTCATTCATTCATTCATTTATTCATTCATTCATTCATTCATTCATTCATTCATTCATTCATTCATTTAATCAATCATTCATTCATTTATAGTCGGATTCACATTAACCGTGGTTATGAATGATTTTCGTCTATTTCTGAGTCAATTCTCAACCAATTGTCATGAAATTTTACACACACGATTTTCTATTCATGTCGTGACTACTCTGAAAGTTTCGCGAAGTTTTGATAAATATTTTAAAAGTAACACCATTCCACATGTAGTAAATGAATAAAAATGTTGCCCTCTATAAACCCATTAGCTTCGTCTGAAAATTGTATTACATGTCAAATGGTCTAACTTCTACAATACTTATCAAAACTTCGCGAAACTTTTAGGGTAGTCACGACATGAATGGAAAATAGTTGAGAATTGACTGAGAAATCCGCGAAATTCAATAATCTTGGTTGATGAATTTAATATGAATCTGACTAAAATCATTCATTCATTCATCTAGATATTTCCTTGTAATTCTTCTGCTATTACAACATGTTAAGAAAGCAATTATATTATTCGATTACCATCTAATGATTTGTAATGGTCTAAATCAGGTGATATTGATGTGCAAGGCTAGAAATGCGTTTGGCTGATTTGCAAGACAAACTAATTTATCAATTGTGCGTCAGAGCGAAGAGCCAGAGCTAGACATTGCGTCGATGTTGTGACAAGGTTGTAAATGAAACCACTCTAGTTGAATGTGTGGCCACACCGTAAATACATTGTCACAATATCAAAACAACTTTGTAATAAGGTATTTCCTATAAGATATAAACGTAGGCATAACTCCTTGTCCACGTACATTTGTCTCATACATACAAACAAAACATCGCGTATTTCGAATGAAAACAACTGAATCCGTTTATATGGGGATTTTTAAGTATCCATTTGTTTTGTCTTAATCAGGACATTTGTTTTGCATTTTTAAAAGCGGAATAAATGACTTGGCGTCGAGGAAGATAAAAAAATCAAAGCAGGCTCTCATTTATCGAGGAAAATGTCACACAGCATCCGTCTTTGAGTATTGAAACAGCTGTAAAATTGCTTTCGAAATTATTTTACTAATTCATTAAACGTTTTAAACTTTACACGCTGAGTTATGTAATTTAAATTTTCACCTTCTTGATGTTGTGTCTCGCTATCGCGACCCACAACATCAAGCGGGTGAAAATTACTGAAATTGATTTAATTCGACACCAACCATTTGCCAATCGTTTTGATTAAACACTCATTTCATTCCAATTAACAGTGATTTGATCGGCTTATAAAACAAATTAAAAATGACTATTTAATTTGACACCAAACATTTGCAAATCGTGATGATTAAACTTATTTGATTTCATAACAGTGATTTGATCGGCTCATAAAACAAATTTAAAACGACTATGGTGGTGCTCAGTGGTTAAAGAGGAGATAAATTATGAATATGACACGGATATTTAGCAAAAAAACGTAAGAAAAGACGTAATGTTTATATTATTCTCATTCCAAAAAGGCTGAATGCTGGGACAGCGTTGCAGACGGTGGCCCAACGGCTAGGCAACATACAGTTTGCTTTTGCATTATTCTCCTTTTTTGTGTGATTTATTTATAGCTTCGTTTCTGGATAAAGACGATCTTTCTTTCCAATACAACTCCGCCCATTTCCCCTTTAAAAAGGACAAACTAGAGTAATCAGGTAATGGACTGATTAAAATGCTTTGTTTGACAACTTTTTTGAATGTGCACATGCTATTGGTATGCTGTTAAAGGTGCTGTTTTTTTATAGTCTGATATCAAATCTGAAGACCTATCATCGGACCTTACATTTTACCCCCTGGTCACTGAACCTGTTTATTCGTGTGCCATTTCAACTCTTCGGAGAGCATACAGTCCTGCAGCCGTTTCGGGGCATTGAACTTATCGTACACATTGTCATCTCTGTCCTACCAGGTACTCATTTTCACCTGAGTCAAGTGAAGCATTTGAGGGTGAAGTGTCTTGCCCAAGGACACAACATCTTAACAATATCCCAAGATTGAGAGGGGAGAAACAAGATATTTCTCTGAAAACCCTGCACCAAGCGGGATTCGAAACCGCACGGCAGGCAGCGACATCGGCGGAGCGCCCGCTCTAACTATTGCGCCATGTCCCTTTCTGTTAAGTAATCAGGTAATGGTGTTAGTTGACACAACAGGCAACGATCCACTGAAGGTTAATTCACGACAAGAAATAAAGTAAAAAATATAAAAAGTGAACGACTACGCTGAAATAAATATATTGAATCACATGCTAAATAATGAGCTTTGCGAATACACTTATTACTAACACTTAACGCAAAAACTCGGCATAAAAGTTGTGTTTATCATGAGAAGTAGTAACTCGTCCTGAGTGGCTATTCGTACGACAGAGTTATAATGGCAGTCAATGGGGGATCCCGTCATTCCGTAAGCGAGGCTGTCCATAGAATGGCATCATAAAGATCTACCCACTCATTTTTCACACACAGTATAAAATAGGCATTTCACAAAGTGCAATACACAATTTTACACATTTCGCAATCATTTTCACGTTACACAAATGCCCTAAAATGTATATATATCACTTTTAAAATTTGTTATCATCAAATTAAAATTCATAATATGGTTCATGTTCAAATTAGGCTACATAAACACCTCCATATCTAACAATTCAAATAAAGTCGAAAACAAAATCAGATTTTTGAGATCTATAGTTGCAGGTCCACACTTTCATCTGTCATATTGTCCACTGCACATTGTGCCCGGGGTATTGATAACATGATAAGGATCTGTATGTAAATCCTCTGAGGAGACGCAGCGTCAGCTTTAGGGCCCTGATGAGAGTCTGAAGTTACAGCTAACATTAAACAGCTCCCGCAACATTAAAACCATATTGGGCCAACTTCACGCTGGGATTTACATTATGTCTTAAACAAATGTAAAGTTTTACAATAATCTCATTAATGTGATTTAATAGGGATTAAAACAGAAAAAAAGGAACACAATGAATTGTTCTTTGGGACTTAAGGCATTGCATTGTACAGCTCAGAACACACTATGTTAAGTCGCGAATGTAAATTTTGGTTTAAATATATTTATACTGAAAATGTTTTTAAAATTCAGAGACTAATAACATCATGATTCTGATCGATCATCAGCGCTTGTTATAAAATGTACACTTTGTGGATTTAGTTGTTTCGATTAAAATTTAATTCGAATATAATGATCAATTACGGTCTAGCATCAGCTAGTATTTGTGGTAGTCCTACGTCCGTCTGCCAGATAACGGGAATTGTCATTATTTTTTACTGGCTTGTCACAGACTGCAGCCTGTGTTCACTTTTCAGGCATGTTCGCTGGCTTGTTCGCTTGAAACTCATAATTGGGTGGACACACTTGGCTTTTCTCGCACTCATGCGGTTGGCTTTCACTAGGAGACGTATGGTGAGATCAGCCAATCTCGCACTCTCCTATACGCTTCACTGCTCAGTTTGATTTTGCCGTTTCAGATATATAGTCGTACGAGAAAATACATACTGCATCGTTGGTACGGCGAGATGGACTGATCTCAGCACTCGTCACGAAGCCGTATATTCTATGCCATGTGGAGTTTGTCTTCTGGTAGTCTACATGTATGATATTTAATTATTCATAAACCATGTAACCTCCGATGTCGCAAATTACAAGAAATTAATTGAAAATTAAATTTAAAAACTTAAAATTAAAAAACTTCTAACGCATCTAAATCCTCTGTGTCCCGAGCTGCGAGGCGCTGCAACTCCCGATCAGGCTCATTATCATTGTCCGTTTGCTGTTCCAATTCGTAGATCCAGCATGCCGAGACACAGAGGATTTAGGATGGAAAAGCTTGGCCGAAATAAAAAATCTTCATTTTTTCCCGAAATGACTCTGAAGATTTTTTTTCTCATTTCGAGAGGGATACAATACCAGAGCTGGGAAGTTCTTGTAAAACTCTCTAGAACACGTAATAAAATCTACCCATGACATTTACCAGTGAAACGTTCTGTCACATGATAATGGAATCAGAGATTATCCGTCCGTCAAGCATTCACTTTTATTTAATTGTACTTGGACCAAATGTTCTTGAAAATGTTGTGCTACGCTGTCCCATATATCCAGCGCTAGCTTAAACCAGACACATAAAATAATGTCAATGGAAAATTGTTATTTCAATTGAGGAATAACCGTCTGTTAATTAATTTTGACCAACGCTAATCAATCAGGTACCGGTCACATACTACCAATCACTTGTCGTTTTCAAGTCTCAAGTTGTATAATGTCACATATTTTGTGGTGGATTAAATTTGTCAAATGTTATATATTTAAAAAAACAAGTGACAGATAAGCTTGCCAAATATGTTCATTTCGCAGATGTCTACTTTTCGTGAATGGAAATACGTTTTGTCATTTGAAAATGATGTTAGTGTAGTGTTTTAGCTGGACATTGCGTGCATTTATCATATTATCGCCCCCTTGGATATGAGAGGGTGTATCTGCTACCTAGTAAAGTGGCAGATACACCCTTTCATAGCCAAGGGGGTGTTATGTACCTAAAGGTCCTCTCATAGTGGAATGTTTGGTGCAAATACGTGACTTGTATTTAAAACCATACAGTTATGAGGACATTACAACGCATGATCCGCACGAATATTGTTCGTCATTTGAAGCTGGAAATTGCGTTAGCAATTCCAGCTTCAAGTGAATGAAAAATAAAGGAAACGATTCAGCAGCAGAATGGTTAAGATTTACCTTGAACCTCAGTGGTTTAGTGACACGTCCCAGGTAGGCCTACACGTTATGAAATGTGGGTATTTATTTATACTGGATCATAGCATTCAGGACAATTGCTGTATTTTCCAACATTGCACGAAAACTGTGCAGCGTTTATATTTTATCACTCGACCAAGTCACACATGACATTAACTGCGATACAATGCAGTTCAAACTAGGGTGCGATATGAACTGATACCGATATACGTCTCATCGGGAAAACCGCTGCACAGAGTGCGATGTGTATATAATCCCTTTATTTGTCAATATGACAATTATCATTTCTGACAATATTGTCATTTCTGACATTAGATATAAATAGAAGTATACACCAATTCCTACAGGACTGTTAATCTGGCCCTCCTTAGCCTGTATGCAGACAAAGTAACACAAATACCCGTTTATTTACTTATTAAATCAAATAGATATAGACCTGATAAAAGAGGTTGGTTTCGTGAAAGCACATATTATTTTTAAGTCAAATAATCATGAAAATAAAAACATTGTATATATATCATTATGGAGTAAAAATATATTCTCGTTAAACCCAAATGAATCATTCTGCCACGTCTTCTATTATTTCTAAGAAAGCCACATCAGTATCTATGTTATCATCTATCGATTTGTACTGATGTAGGTAAAGTAATATTGCTGTGTGAAGTCTGGACATGATAGCTATCTATGTGCCAGCTTTTGTTAATCACAGGTCATAGGCACTCAAACCAATGTGACTGAGAACATAGCGACTCTAATCCTTCCAGAGCTGCCATTTACCCTCATTGTTATTTACCTTGAGATGGGAATTGCTGCGGCAATTCACATATCAAGGTAAATAACAATGACCTGATCTTATGAAATACACAAGTATAATATCTCAAATGCAAGCTGAGAACGTACCTATTTTGACGGTGTGATACATATTTCATTAGAATAATTGTATTTGCCATACGCTGCAAAAATACACCAATGGAACCAAAAGCGCTGAAACAATATCGATTATCCCATTTACCATAATATCCGATACTGTTCGCATTTCATTTTTAATTGCCTATTAATCTACCATTTTCTCACAGTCTGTGCGGTAGTTTTCACTGTGGGACATATCATATCGGTATCAGCTCATATCGCAATCCAGGATACGTTTATTGATATCAATGCATAGCACTGGACTGTAGTTCGACTGGTAATTTATGACAATATGGACAATTGTGAGTCAACCCTTTACATACGAGAGACGCATATATGCGCATAAAAATATCTGACTTTATTTATTGGACTTTATTCATTATGCTAAATACATATTCAAATGCTATGCAGCACTTTTTATATAATGATCGTCTTGTAAGCTAGATTTGTCACTGTATGCTGATATTCCAGTATGTCGGATTTTTTTTCAGAAAGATGGCGGCCATCTTGACAAAATAAAAGGCAGCACGGTGATTTCTGAGGACTCTTTAGAAATCATTTAGATGGCATATCTATATCATTTTTGAAAAATTAAGCTTTCTGCAATATTGTTGGAGGTTAAATCGCTCCTGCACTGTATGTCTGTCTGTCACATATTTGCCTGACGTACCATGTAGCATGAGGACATCTCAAATATTTGTCTGGCATGCCATGCTGGCCGGTGGACAACTTATCTTTAATTCAGAAGTTGTGACAGGTGGGGCATCACATCATTAGAACCACTCATCATTTTAACACATGTATGTTGCTCTGCTTACAGGGATGTCATTACAGTTCCTGCTGCTCCTGCCCAGTGTATCGGCCGCCATGGCAACGTGGCGTTGTCCTGGTAACGAGTCTGGGGTGTTACATGGCTGCATATCGCCCGTGGAAGAGCTGTACGGACGTGTGGCTCAAGGGGTGCTACAGGGAACAGAAAATACAAATGATACCCTCACACTATGCAGGTAAAGTTCAAATGATACCCTCGTGCGTGCGTGCGTGCGTGCGTGCGTGCGTGCGTGCGTGCGTGCGTGTGTGTGTGTGTGTGTGTGTGTGTGTGTGTGTGTGTGTGTGTGTGTGTGTGTGTGTGTGTGTGTGTGTGTGTGTGTGTGTTCAGGTCCCTGGACAATTTATTATAATTCTCGCCCTTCATTACTTGACCCATACGACATCATCACAAGGCACGATGAGCCCTCTCCTTTGACAAATATATATCTAATAACATCCTCACACCTTTCTCACATAAAATCCTCCACACTCACTATCTTAGGGGTCGTCGCTAAAGCTCATAATGTTTCAAATTACGAGCACAGCTCGTATTGGATTTGACCAACGACCAACGCCCCAATACGTAAGAACGGTACATGAGAAATACCGTAGCAAACCAATTCCGCTTCTGATACAAAATTTAAAACCTATACACATATATCTAGCGGATGTTTTCATAAATATACAACAACAGAAAATGAAAAAAAATCGTAATTTAAAAATTGAAAATGTCAATACGTAAGAGGCAGTTAATCACACACGGTAACATGGCGGTGTGGGCATATGGAGATAACGATGGTAATCATATCGACCTGAAAGTACTTAAAGGTGATCTATCACCCCTTATATGGTATGAATAAACTTGTGACAAATAAATAAAAGTTGCCACAAGATGGGGCACAAGTATTTCCTTATATGGGGTGATTGGCTATCATGTGACCCTCTGAAAGGGTCACATGATAGACAATCACCCCCATATATGGGGTGATTGGCTATCATGTGACCCTCTGAGAGGGTCACATGATAGCCAATCACCCCATATAAGGACATAATTATTCATGCCATATAAGGGGTAATAGATCACCTTTAAGTACTTTCAGGTCGATATGATTACCATCGTTATCTCCATATGCCCACACCGCCATGTTACCGTGTGTGATTAACTGCCTGCAAAAATGTCTTAGTTTGCTCTTTCCGCTTCATTTGAATACCCTTGTTATGGGTCTACGACCATTATAAATATTTTATTTTTTTCGGTGCGGGGATCGACTTTAGACGTGAGAATCTGACGTCTATAGACGTCAAATTCTCACGTCTAAAATCGATCCCGGTACTGAAAGGGTTAAATTGACTATGTAATATTAGCGATAAAGTACCATATCGCCTATCTGAGCACTAAACTTGCCATACGCGTTAAAAAATAAATGTTTCTGTAGCACGTAAAGTCCTGCTTCTAAATGTGGATTTATGTGTGGTTGCGATTGTTTTACACAAAACATACAAAAATACAATGAAAACTAACAGACTTTCGTGACCACACATACTTTTGTGTTTTTACAATCAATATGAACAGATGAATGGGCAAAAATTATAGCACATTGGATCGACCGTGCAAGACATTCTCATAAGCATTTTTTTAATCGATAGAATATCTGACTTTGCAAAAGTCCCAACACAAGAACATTCTGTATTACATAGATAAGTATTCAATCTAATATAATAGATACATAGATATATAAATGGATAAAATATTAATTGACGACGGGAAATCTACGTTGACTTATGTGCCATTGAAATGAACAGTGCATAATATAATGAAATAGAACATCATGTAAATACATTCACAGGTATTAAATGCTTTTAAATTATTAATAGAAATATACATGTTAATGATACTAAACATATTATAGTGATAGACATATGTTTCCAGCATCAACATCGGAGATAAAATAACTGATATTACCATAAATAGTAGTAAAAACGTCACTCTGGAAAGCATATAAACCATTACATATCACATCGGCACCGATTATAGAAGGGTGAGGCTTCTGGTAATTCTCAACATGTCTATCTCTCTATCTGCCTGGATATATCTAAATCGTTAAGATAAATAATATAAAAACAAAACAAAATATTGTTAAACGGCATATTCGAAACAAATATATGGATACGAAATAAAGACATTGCTATTTTGTGGACTAAATAAGAAATATTCCAGTAGTATAAAAAATGCACTGTAGATTAAATAATGTTATTGATGTTGCAAAATACATGTAAGAAGTAAATCGTTCTCCTGGGGATAAAGGAGTGTATCGACCACTTTGCGAAGTGGCAAAAACACCTTTTCATCTCTAATGGTTGATATTTCTATTAATTCTTACAACGCTGAACTATGTTTGTATAAGCTATGGAAACCAAGGTATTTTTCAATTTTATAAATGTCTTAGTTATCTCTTTTCAGTTTATTTGAACACCTATGTTATGGGTCTACGGACATTTTAAATATTTCACTCTGTTGTGCGAGGATCGATTTACGAAGTCATAATCTGCCGTACATTTTATATAAGTCTAAAGTTGGTCCCCGTCCTGAAAGGGTTAGCGAGCTAAATATAGAATAAATAAAACTGATGCAATGTTTTATAAATTTGAATAATACAGAAACGAACTGAGAACTGCTGCTTACATGCGCTGAAATAATGCGTTATTTGATTTGCCTTCAGCCAGTTACCATCAAATACTTTTCATCAAATCACTGTCGGATCAATGTTGGCCCATCGTCGACGACGCTGACGCAACATTGAACCAACACTGGGTAAAGAGAATAGGTCACTTGATTCCTCGATTAAAAGGATATATATGTGAGGACACCGATGCAGTTGTCCTCCACCTCGGTACAAACGATATTAGAGGACCAATAAACAAGATAAAGGAGGACATTAACAAATTAGCAGAAAAAATGGAGGGATTCGAAAATACACATTTCTACGTGGCTGAAATCCCCCCTAGGAGCCAGAAGAAATATAATGCCCACATTCACGACATAAATTGCCACATACGTGAAATATGTGTAAAATTGTTCAACGCCGACTATTTGCCCACTCCCATAAACAAAATCCATCTTTATCGTGGTGGGATCCACTTAAATGAGGAAGGACAGCAAAAACTGACTTCTGCCATGGCTGAAGTGCTCAACAATCACTCTGCTAATGGTCAGTGTTTTCCCATCAGAACAATCATCACACGGACATAGCCGATGTAAATAGAGTAATTAAAAATGATCAGGACAGAAATATACGTGTACTGTCATGGAACATTAATGGTTTAGGAAACAAAATGACAGACCCTGATCTTGTGGCATTTATCCGAAACTACGATATAATATTTTTTATAGAAACAATGAAAGGGAACGATTTTACATTGGCAATACCTGGTTATAAATTCCATCATGTGAATAGAAAACATAAACATAAAAATGCCTGTAGAGCTTCTGGTGGTATTGGCATACTTATTTCAAATAAATATGCAAATTTAACTAGGATAGATCATACCTACGACTATTTGGTATGGTTGACATTAGCTACAGACTGTTGTCAGAAAAACATTAAAATTGGCTGTGCCTATATACCACCAGAAAACTCGTCATATGTCGCTGTAAGAAATGATTATTTTACTATGCTAGAAGAGGAAGTGGCTAGATATATTGAAATGCATCACATCCTATTATGTGGTGACTTTAATAGTCGTACTGGTCAGGCTCCAGACTATGAATCGGGGGTAACAGATATCAATGCAAATGTTCCAAGTGAACGTTCTAATGAAGATATAGTCAGTAACAAATATGGTCAACTTTTACTAAATTTTTGTATAAACACAGGTTTCAAAATAGCCAATGGGCGCATGTTTAATGATAATGGTATAGGCCGCTATACATACTACTCTCCAAATGGTTCAAGCACAATAGACTATCTGATCTTTAATGAAAATAACATAATCAGCAAATTTGACGTTCTACCGAAATTGGTAGAATCAGATCATTGTCCCATACAATTCAATATTTCCAACACTAAACTCGATTGCAACCCCTTAAAAATAGACACCTGTGTAAATGACACATCATCTCGGTCTAATGTTTTTATATGGCAAGACGAGAAAAGGGAAGAATATCAAATAGCTCTACGGAATGAGCAGGCATGTCATGCATTTGAGGAAATGCTGTGTGCCGCCACCGAGGGGTGTAATACTGACACTCTATGTGACATGTTCAATGGTATGCTAGAAATTGTAATTTCGCCATTATTCCCAGCAAGGAAACATATTTCGAAGGAAAGGAAGTGCACGCAAAATAATTTCCCCTCTAACCCTTGGTATGATAAAGAATGTAAATCCTTGAAGTATGTTGTTAATAATATCGCTAAGCATAGAGACTTTAACGCACAGCAAGACGAATATAATATACTGTTACGACAATATAAGCAATTAATCCAAAGAAAGAAAAGACAATACCAGCAAGCCAAACTTAGTGAGCTGGAAAATATGAGAACAGAAGATCCTAATTCTTACTGGAAATTCTGGAAATCCTTAAATCCTAGAAATGTCACTACAGGGCCTACCTTGGAAGACTTTGTGAACTATTTTGAACAACAAGTCTACCCACCCCATGTGGATTATTTTGACTATGAACACATGAATAATATTATAAAGCAAGTTATGTCATTCCAACATAATGTAGAGCACGATAAATCCCAAATGACACAGTTCCTAAACAGTCCCATAACTGCGGAAGAAATTAAAAAGGCGATTCAAAAGTTAAAATGCAAGAAAGCAGCGGGTGTAGATGGTATTTCTGCCGAATTTTACAAATATGGATGTAGTGAGCTTTTGCCAGCATTAGAATTGTTGTTCAATACCATTGTTACCAATGGAGAATATCCATCTAGATGGGCTACCGGTATAATCCACCCGGTCCACAAAAAGGGGGACCATGGCGTTCCAGATAATTACAGAAAAATCACTGTCATGCCGTGTATTGGGAAACTATTTGAATCTATACTTAATAACAGACTCTCATTTAAAAACGAAGTATGTAATGATAATGATCCCTATCAAGCTGGTTTTAAAACCAATTCGCGAACTACGGACAATATATTCATACTATGTGCCATCATAGATAAACAAAGGTGTCTTTCTAAACCCCTGTATACATGCTTTGTCGATTTCATAAAAGCATTTGACTATATTGATAGAACAGCATTATACTACAAATTATTGAACAGGGGAATAGACGGCAATTTGCTAAACATAATAAAAAGCATGTTTTCTAAAGCAGAGTGCCGTGTAAAATGGGACTCGCGTATCAGTGACATATTAAAAAGCGAATTTGGGGTTCTACAAGGCGGTATGCTCAGTCCCAAACTATTCACGGAATTTTTACAAGACATATCCGCATCATTTGACCAAGATCAAGGTATCGCTGTGGACACCTTACTAATGGTATATCTGTTATTTGCAGATGACCTTGTCCTTTTCTCAGAATCTGCCGAGGGATTACAAAAACAGCTAACTGCCCTGTATTCATATGCTTCCCTATGGCATATCATAGTTAGCATTCCTAAAACAAAAGTTCTTATCTTTAATGAACGTTACACAACAGTATGCGGAAGCTTCCACTATGGTGATAACATTATAGAAAAGGCTGAACAATATAAATACCTTGGTGTAGTGTATATCACCAAGTCCGCTAATAACGTGTTAAAAGAAACTTTTTCTCATCTTGCTTCCCAAGCTGGGAAAGCAATCTTTGCTCTACTTAAACAGTCCCGTCCTGTGGTCGGTAAATTGTCACCCACTATTGCGTTCAAGGTATTTGATTGCCAAATATTGCCCATACTAGAATATGGAAGTGATATATGGTATACAGGCGATGATGTTAACGATCTGGAAAAAATCCATCTAAAATTTATTAAATCCACACTTGGCGTTAGAAAGCAAACACCTACTCCTGCAATATATGGGGACACGGGTCGATTTCCACTGATCATCCGGCAACACATAAAAGCTGTAAAATATTGGTGTAGAATTCTAAAATTATCTCGGAGCCATCCAGTCAGAAATGCCTACAATATGCTACTTGAGCTAGATGCCATTGGCTTCACGAACTGGTGTTCCCGTATTCGCTCTGTCCTCGAACGAACCGGGCTTGATCAAACTTGGGAATCACAGAATATTGGGGATACAAATAAATTCATGCTTTCATTTAAAGAATCAATAGTTAGAATATTTACACAGCAGTGGAGAAAAGATATTGAGAGCTCGAGTAAGCTGCGCACATATGCATTAGTAAAAAAATATTTCTGTGTTGAACCATATATCTTGCACATAAGGGGGAACCACCTCATAACAGCAATGGCGAGATATCGAATGAGCTCACATGATCTAAATATAGAAAGAGGACGATTCAATAATCCAATCACTCCAAAAAATCAGCGAATATGCACAAGGTGTCAATTAAACGAAATTGACGATGAAATACATCTTCTTCTCCACTGTTGCGCTATGAAGAATGAACGCCAAATCTTGTATGATTCTGTAGCCGCAATTATCAATATACAACCGACAAATGAAATGTTTCTAGGAATTATGACATCTAGAGACATAACAGTGGTGAAGTCACTAGCGCAATTTATTTATGGTTGCTTTAAACAAATTAAGGGCTAAAACTACTGAGTATAATAAATCTGTCACCTGTCGCTATATTATTCTTATTATCATGCCCTCATGATCTGACTTGGGTATTACCACATATCAAGACGGTTGTTGCTCTCGGATCTTATTATTTGGCTTTTTGGGGCCGGTTAGGGACGTTTCCGTTGCCTTTGTTATCAGACGAGGTGGGGCCTTATGGAGGATTTCAGAGTTGCTAAGACAACTGATTTTCTCCATGAGGTCGGGAATGTTTTTCTTCGATTGTGACTCCGAGTATGTGGTTCTAACTAGGTCGTGATTGAAACAGTATGAATTAAACAATATAGTGAATTATAAAAAGGCTTAATGTTTTTGTGCGAGGGCCATGTCCTGTGTGAATTGCACAAATAATTTTTAACCGCCATTACTACTGTTATTACGTCGTTAAGTTTGCACCACTAGTCAATCTCAGGGAATCTCCGCGCTCATAGCGACTGTGCTTGCATGGTCACATGACACGGAGCTACCTGTTTATGCCATATTTATTGTACTTGCATGATATTATATTTAATTTTAAAAAAATACCATATAATTTTTACCATTGGCTTATTGCATACTCCAGTTACTGTAGCATAATCATGCACTTGTATATATTTTAGGTTTCTACGCTTTCCAGAGTGTCTTTTTTGCTACTATATATAATTAGTATGTCATACGTAGTAGCTATTTTATCTCTGGTTTTGGTGCGGGAAACAAAATGATAGACCTCTATGTTATCTTGGCAATGCCTTTTAATTCATTCTTAGTAGTAGTCATTTATATTATCGAAATACCCAGTTTTTATTTTGGCAATGCCACTTAACATGATTTTAGTTGTGTATGTCATACCATGTATATTATCATATGATTTTAACAAACTAACAATCTTGTATATACATGTACATATATCTCTTTCATTTCTATGACAAATAAGTCTGTAATGACTTTTCTTTTCTGTCAATAAAATATCTGTCTGTCTGTCTGTCTGGTAAAGGTGTTGTGTTTGCTGGACATGAGCCCCGTGTGTAAATGTTCCCATCGTCTGTTGTCACTGACACACATTAAGCAAGGGCGGATCCAGTATTGAGAAAAAGGGGTCTTCTTAGCTAAATATACGGGGGTTTGACACTGTAAATTTACCAGGGTAGTGCCTCAACTTGAGGCACTACCCTGGTAAATTTACTGTGTTAAATACCGATATTTTGGAAATTTGTATCGATGTTGAGGACATATATTTTCGGAAAGGGTGGGGGCCAGAATTATTTGCGTTGTTTTTAGCCAGGTACCAGCAAATATTATACAACGAACCACTATTTGATCGAAGTTAGTCAACCCTATACGACGCTGGCCCAGCATTGATCCAACAATGGGTGAATGTTTTGTGTTCGCTGGTTGAGCCCCGTATGAGGATCTTCCCATCGTCTGTGTATCACACCCTCGCATTGACAGAGGGTGGATCCAATATTTTGAAAAAAAAGAGGCTTCTTCTCAGCTAATATATAGGGGGTTTGACACTCTAATTTTACAAGGGTAGTGCCTTAAGTTGATGCACTACCCTATTAAATTTTGGGTGTGTCAAATACCGATATTTTGGCAATTTTTATCGAAGCTGAGAAGATTTATTTTCGGAAAAGGGGTGGGGCCACGACCATCCCCCCCCCCCCCCCGACCCTCCTTCTGGATTCGCCACTGTTGACACCTGTTCTTCTCTCACGGCGTATCTCACACCGTCGGCTGGTGAACTAAAAGCACCAAAAAACATGTACTTATCTCTCTCTCGGAAATCGCTGGAAAACATTGAAAATGTCACAGAGACCAAAATATCATAGACCTATCTAATAAATCCAATTTTAGAAACGTGTTTTATTCAACGCATTTACAAGATAAATATCCCAGCTAACACGAGATGTTGAACCAATGTTGGATTAATGTTGGCCCGCCGTCTGCGACGTCGGTACAACATCAACCCAACATTATTTTAACGTCTCGTGTTTGCTGAGTGCCCTGGTGTGGTGGTTATGCCTCATGCCTGTCACACCGGAGCTCGGTGGTTTGCCCCCGCACTCTTGTCTTCAGGTTTTAATTAAGCAAAAAGTTTCTTAACCGCCCACTAGTAAATGCTTCCAAGACTGCGACGTAGCGTGCTCGGTCTGAGACCGCCAGGACCCGAATTTCGAATGCTGTGCCTGGAAGGCAGTGTCACCTCTTTCATCTAACCATCCCCAGGAGCTTTCCCTGCCATAATTTAGCCTATATGTGTACAAAAGTGGCCTAAAACCCCATTCATTTCATTTTGTGTCTGCTGATTGTGTATTAAGTATAATGTAGAAAGCATCAAATGAACAATCAGAGTACATTTATTTGTTTACAGATGTAAACATATGCCTACATGCCTTCTTTATAAGAATAACATCGCAAAGAGACACAAATATTCATGGGCCTATCCGATAAATCCAATTAGAAGTTTAAAAATTTAACCCTTTATCTACATACCTTCTGAGAAATTGAATCAATAATTCATTCAATGTAAACTGTGAAATGATATCGGAATTTCCATCAGGATAGTTGAATGTCCTTGTTTTATAAAATTCTCAAATGTAATACATTTATTTCAAAATACGTATCCGAACGTCCTTTTTTATCACGTCCTGTGATATGTTCTATTAAATATACATTTTTCAACATGTCAGATAACACAAATATAAATATGCGTCCCTTGCAAGTGACGCATATGTATATTTGCGCAATATGCGTAATAATGTCACATCACGCAGATATACATATACAATGGGAAGTGGAGCATGTATATGATCGTAATGTGACATATTTTGAATAAATTAATTCAGTAAAAATCTGCGCCCCTGATCCGGTTCATTCACCAAACTCATTGTTTCCATGAAACTCTAAGCCGATGTTCTAATTCTTTTTTGCACCTGTTTCTCAGGTCACTGGGGTCGGTTGACTTTTACCAGTACGTGATTTGCCTTTTGATCTGGTATTTGACTGCGTCAGGAGGACAGCCACAGGCTGTTAGAGTTAACTACCTCTTTTATCACTCACTCCTCATCTTACATACTTCTACATCAAGCCTCTCTTTGTTCTATACATGAGGATCACACAGGAAAAACAAGAGCGATTTCAACAGTTCACAACGCGATATTACCATCATTTTTTTACTTATTTTGTTCACCTTGAGAGGTCTCGCGATAGCCACTTTCTGCTTACATTTCAAATAAGCCTAAGCAGATATTGTCTTTTTGGCCACAATAAAATGGATGACACGACCCAAATTTGAAATCATCATAAATGTCTTCGGTAGCTCTTTCCGACTCATTTGAATACCTATGTCATGGGTCTACGGCCAGTAGAAATATGCGGAGATCGATTTTATTCGTCAGAATATGACGTCTACAGACGTCAGATTCTGACGACAAAAGTCTACCCCCGCGCTGTAAGGGTTAAGAACAACATGGTCATGCACTTAATCATTAAAATACCAAGCTAAAGCAGAAACAATAATTAGTCAATCATATCAGATAGCCATGCAGGATAACGGTGACAAATGTGGCATCCTTCCCAAAATTACATGCACGAGACCGTCATTCTTGTATTTCATTTAACACCCATGTGAAGTGCCAGCTTACATTGTATCATAAGTAAAATCCTCTGCTATCTTGGCTGTGAGACAGAGAGATACTCATGTGACTGCCGTCAGCGAAAGCAGGATAATTATCTTCATAAAAAAACATTACATTTAATCCGTACAAATGAATCGCAAATTGACGACAACGTTGAACTGTCGATGACATGGCGGCGGCCATGGCATCAACAGTTCAACGTTACTATTATTGAATTCTGATTGATGTAATCGTGACGTTGCTTGAGATGACGCTGAGAGTTCTGCAACATGAGTATGTGGAGGCTAGCCGTGAACAGCCCACACCATAAAGGTGTGGGCCGTGGTCCGCTATATACATTTTAACGAGAAATCAACGTTTTTTCAACATTGCGGTGACTGAGAACTGTCTACACCTAAGTCCAATAAATGCCCACAATATTTTCAGACGTAACGTAAAACGGCCTGAGCATGTGTACATGTAGTACTACTGATTCTTAACACGTATTAATAACCTAATTATTCGCGATCAAGTCCTGATTATGAGCGTCCGACGGAGTTATACACGATTTTGTTGTGTTGCAATACGTGACTAAGCCTTCAGTTTAAGTCACGTCGGTGGCTATGTCGGAGCTGGCCAGTAAAAACGAGACAGCGACGTTGACCCAATGTTGTTTAAATGTCGGACCACCGTCAACAATGTAGGCCCAACAATAAATCAACATTGTGTCAACGTCTCCTGTTTGCTGGCTGACCTGTATGAGTGTTGCCCCGGAGTCACTCTCAGGTACTATATTTAGTCATCTCTCTCATAATTGGCTTTGTTAGAGACCAATTTTAGGATAATATCGTAGAGATAGTGTATGGTCCACGCCAAGATACCTGGTGGAGATATAGATTAGATGGATAGATGGGTGAGGGGTGTAGGTGGTGGTTGAATAAATAAATATATAAATAAATGAATAAATAAATGAACTAATGAATGAAGAAATGAATGAATAAATGAATGAATGCATATATAAATGAATGAATGAATGAATGAATGAATGAATGATTGAATGAATGAATGAATAAATGAATGAATGAATGAATGAATGAATGAATGAATGAATGAATGAATGAATGAATGAATGAATGAATGAATGAATGAAGGGGCGAATGAATGGATGGATGAATAAATGAATGAATGAAGGAATGAATGAATGAATGAATGAATGAATGAATGAATGAATGAATAAATAAATAAATAAATAAATAAATAAATAAATAAATAAATAAATAAATAAATAAATAAATAAATAAATAAATAAATAAATGAATGAATGAATGAATGAATAAATGAATGAATGAATGAATGAATGAATGAATGAATGAATGAATGAATGAATGAATGGATGGATGAATGAATGAATGAATGAATGAATGAATGAATGAATGAATGAATGAATGAATGGATGGATGAATGAATGAATGAATGAATGAATGGATGGATGGATGAATAAATGAATGAATGAATGAATGGATAAATGAATGAATGAATGAATGAATGAATGAATGAATGAATGAATGAATGGATGGATGAATGAATGAATGAATGAATGAATGAATGAATGAATGAATGAATGAATGAATGAATGAATGAATGAATGAATGAATAAATAAATAAATACATGAATGAATAAATGAATGAATAAATGAATGAATGAATGAATGAATGAATGAATGAATGAATGAATGAATGAATTAATGAATTAATGAATTAATGAATGAATGAATCAATCAATGAATCAATGAATCAATGAATCAATGAATAAAAAAATGAATGAATGAATGAATGAATTAATGAATTAATGAATGAATAATTTATATAGGAAACGAATTCACGGGTTTCAGTGAGGGAAGGAAGCAGGCAAATAGCTTTAACAATTATACATAGTCTAACATAAATCTGCTTGTCCACTATATTTAAATCAGCAGGCCTATATAAGTATAAAAAAGTATACATTTAGTACCACCAACACCCTCTAAGGACAGCATCACACAGATAAATAGGTAGCTTACATGTCCTAGACCTTCCTGACCGTGGAGGTGACATTGGATTGATAGACAGGTCTATGTTAGAGGTCAAGTGTGTATCTCTATCACCTTGGCTTGTCCAGTGTCTAATATCCTGCAAAATGGAGCAGCGGTGAATACCACAGGAAACACATTCAGCCATTGTTCGTATGAGGTTGGGCCAGCGTCATAGACGCTGGCCCAGCATTAAACCAACAATGGTTCAACGCATCGTGTTTGCTGGGACGAAGACTTGGTACAAAACAGCTGAGTCATTGGGTCTACACTCAGCCTATGCTGCACTTTCTCCAGTTGGTAGTAAATTAATGAGGGGTCTGCTACCGGTGATGAGCTCTGCTCATGCGCGTGAAGTCTAGATTATGTTCCGGTGATGTATTTAGACACAATGACCTCAGAGGACAAGATGGCCGCGCCCTGATTGCCGAGTGGCAGGTCCGCACTAAATAACTACCCGTCAGTGATTGGTTAACCCGTTAAGCCTCAATCACACACATGCTCTTTTGCAGTCCTTTTTATTATATCTTAAATGGCGAGAATTGAAGTAGACGCTAGATCTTCTACCCAAAAAGAAAAGGCTATTTTTTACAATATAAAGATATACTTGGAAAAATTATCAATGGAAATTTTCAACACCATCTATGTCATATTTATCTACACATGAAGACAGAATTCCAGTTGCGCATGCTTTTGACTGATTTCTCTGTCAATTATCAACCACATTTCTTGAAATGCTGCCTAGGTGATTTTGTAGTTCACCCGCCCTAAAAAAAATGCGAAATAATATTGAATATTTCAAACGTTAGACCATTTGACATACGGTATATTGCAAATTATGACGCACCTCTATCTAACACAGAAATTTGCAAACAAATTATATTGGTATTTGTCTAGAAAATACCTTTATCAAAATTTTAGAAAAATTGGTTGATATCGACCAAGAGCATGTGATACTGGTACAGGTTGTATGTAGGCCTACGTCTTCATTTACCAACATACTATACCCAATTAGAGTTCATTTTTTTTAAAAGCGATTGAATATTTTAACTAAAAATTATTTAGTCTTATTTGCTTGACCAATATATAGATCATTTTCATACACTTCATATTATGGGTCGCGGTGGCGAGACGCATCTTTGAGTGGGTGATATTTTCAATCTGATAGCTTGCTGGTTAAAGGGTTAAACATCCCTAACCCTTCAAGTACTAGACACGATCCTAATCTTGTTCAACCTGTTTAACCTTTTCAGCGTTGAGGACCGTCGTTAGGCTATACGTCAGAATCTCTGACATATATGGACATTATTCGCGCTAAAAGAGTAAACATATTTCTAATAATACACAATATACACATAAAATAACTATTCAAATGAAGCAAAAAGGTGGATAAGACATTTATAATGATTTCAAATTGAAAAAAAACCTTTAATCTCCATGGTTTATAAAAAAATAATTCGGCGTTGTAAGGATTGACATCACACCAAAAGCATCATTTGAATGTGAAATATGTCTCATAACTGTACAATTTAATAGTATATCTTGATAATATGTTAAAAGCGAATAAATTAGCAATATTGTGAAAGTAGTGAGTGAAAGGGTGACCACTGATTAGATTTGTGGCTATCCTGACCTCGATAAGATGGCTATATTCTCGGTTTTCGTCAGTGAAATTAATTACATTATCTCCCTGTTAATGTAGAGCGTCCCTCTGCTGAGTGAAGGGGTGTGGCAATGTCACTTCATTACCATGGTAACGTGTTTGACCTTAACCTACCATGACCTTGGTTCGAAGGTCACGTCGTTCACTTCGCGTGAGATTATACTTGTGTGAAATGCAGCCAGTGTGAATGTTGTGGTGCATATCAATAAGAGCGGGCCTGGGGAATATCTCACAAAACAACGTAAACATTGATCAACTTTTACATTTAACTCATTTTCCTTGAGAAAAATCTACTACAACCCACATATTTTTGTCCAAATGATGAGATGACTTGAAGTGGGTGATATATTTTTTCATTATATTGAAACAAAATTGGACAAATTTGGGTGAGTTTTCAGGGATGCTTCAAGTTCGAAGCATCATGAGCGTTCAAAGGGTTAACTAAAATTGGTATATATCATGACCCTTGTCATGCTAGGCCTGTATATATACGGTTTTAACTCTGAAGCACTGAAATATTTTATGTAAGCCAAGAGAACAAATCAACATAAATATCTTAACCCTTTCTGCTCGATTTGACTACAAATATTGAGGAACTACGGCCATCATAGATAATATACTCTTTAATTGCAGGAATCGACTTCAGACGTCAGAATCAGCCGTCTATACACTCAGTTTTTGACATCTAAAGTCGGTCCCCGCACCGAAAGGGTTAATAAACCACATGGAATGCTACTGAAATTGACAGAATATGTTGTGCTTTATACTCAGGAAATTGATAAATCTTGAAGGTAAATGTATATGTCTATAAATACGAATGTGTATCCTCATATAAAACTACAAATTACGTCCAGCTTCAAATGATAGAACATACTAAACCCAGAATTCAAATAATAGAACACACTGACTGAGAATTCAAATGATAGAGAATACTAACTGTTAATTAAAATGATAGAACACACTAACTGAGGATTCAAATGATAGAAAATGCTGACTGTTAATTCAAATGATGGAGCACACTAACTGAGGATTCAAATGATAGAGCACACTAACTGGTAATTAAGATGATAGGAAATACTAACTTTTAATTCAAATGATAGAACACACCAGCTGAGGGTTCAAATGATAGAACATACTAACTGTTAATTCAAATAATAGAACACACAAACTGAAAATTCGGATGATGATAGAACACACTCACTGAGAATTCAGATGATAGAAGATAATAACTGTTAATTCAAATGATAGAACACACTAACTGAGGATTCAAATGATGGAACATACTAACTGAGAATTCAAATGATAGAGCATACTAACTTAGCATTCAAATGATAGAACACACTAACTGATTATTCAGATGATAGAAAATACTAACTGTTAATTCAAATGATAGAACACACAAACTGAGGATTCAAATGATAGAACACACTAACTGAGAATTCAAATGATTGAACACACTAAATGATAATTCAGCTGGACAGAGGGTGGGAAATTTAGCTCAATTGCCCTCTCTCCATGTACACAGTATATTTCGTTGTATCACTTATCATTAAATAAGAAAATGTTGATGTCTAATGATAAATGCGTAGAATCTGCTTCTGACGGGGGATTATTACTTCAAAAGTAGGTCTTCTCGACGTTGCATATTTAAATTATAGAACTAAATAAAACTATTACAATCCATCAAAATAAGGACGTATTCCATCTGAACATAGTAGTAAAGTGTACTAACTTTGAAACATTTTGTTTATTATTTCTGACGTTACGACTTGCTGCGGCAGCCTTGATCACATCCTGATGTCCTAGCGGTGAAATGGCTTAGACATTGCCGATGTCTGAGCCATTTCACTGCCAGGTGATCAAGGCTGGCCGCACCAAGTCGAAACGTCGTAAGTTTTAAAAACACTGTTCCAAATTTAGCACAATCATATTGATCCTTGGAACCATTAATAACATATTTTTAACAGTATTACATCTGGATATTTCGTCATTTTTATTCTCATAGAGGTAAAGGAGTAGTCCACTGTGTACGAACACATTTGTACCCGGAAAACACCTCGCTGATTACAGAGATAGAGGCAACTGGGGTACAACTAAAACCAGAAATATAAATGTAGTGGTCCATGGCTTGAATTCCGGGTTGGCTAGGTTAGCAACAAGCGTGACACCTTGTCCCAATTTTGATTTATTGCAGGATCAGCACTACGCAAACGTTATATCAACGTAGCATGTTTATTGAGATATAGAGGCCCCAGCAACACGAGGAATTGACCCAAAGGTGGGCTAATTTGGGGCCACAGTCTATGACGCTGGGCCAACATTAACCCAGCATTGGGTCAACGTGTCTTGTTTTCTGGGGATGACAGAGGGGCACCTCGGGGGAACAACCAGCCCCCTCAAACAACTAATCAATTAACCCAGCTACTCAATCAACAGACGCCCCTCGTTATGATTGACAGGGGCGAGCTGGGGAGATTGTATCGTTTCTGCAAAAAAGATTGTTCTCATAAAATGAAATAAAATGAAATGAATCGGGCTTTAGGCCACTTTTGTGCACATACGGGCTAAATTGGGCCAGGAGAACCTCCTGAAGATAGTGAGATGAGTGAGATGACACTGCCCTCCAGACACAGGATGCGAAATTCAAACCCTGGAGGTCTGAGGCCGAGCACGCCACCTCTCGGTCACGGAGGCTCATGTTCTCATGGCTAGTGAGTTGGTATTTGCGTGAGTGAGTGAGTGAGTGAGTGAGTGAGTGAGTGAGTGAGTGAGTGAGTGAGTGAGTGAGTGAGTGGGTGAGTGAGTGAGTGAGTGAGTGAGGGAGGGAGGGAGGGAGGGAGGGAGGGAGGGAGGGAGGGAGGGAGGGAGGGAGGGAGGGAGTAGATGTTTGTTTGTTTGTTTGTTTGTTTGTTTGTTTGTTTGTTTGTTTGTTTGTTTGTTTGTTTGTTTGTTTGTTTGTTCGTTTGTTTGTTTGTTTGTTTGTTTGTTTGTCAGACATTGTAGCTTGATACCTTACTCTGGTAACTCACAACTGACAACCCCAGACCTACCTACTGATAGCCCCATGCAGAAAACCTAGTAGCTATCTCTATAATTCGCACACAGCCTGAGATCAATCGTCATGCACCCAGGCTTAACTCTCAAATTGGCTGTAATTCTCCTGACTTAATTTCCTGCCCTCGTGATCGAACTCACCGGACCCGAGGTGCTGATGCAGTGATGGTTCAATGCTGGGTCAGCGTCGTAAACGGTGGCCCAGCATTAAACCAACGCTGGCGAAACACCTCATAGATTGTACAGACATCATATTCTGACGGCTATAGTGGATCCCCACTGTAGACTGACGTCTAAAGTCGATTCCTGCACTGTAAGAGTTAAGCATGACCGAAACATTGCCCTCAACTGTTGGCGAGGGAAACAACAAATATATCATTTTAAGATCAGTGCAAAGTTTGATTAGGTCTATTGTAATATTAGCTGAGATGAGTCTTTTTCACTTTTTATAACATTCATGATTACTGATAAATCGCACCGGCTTTATATATACATAGTATATCATTGTTTCTTCTTTGTTTTTACCTATGCCCTGTATACCTTGTGTTTTTATTTTTTATTGTGTACATTAGGATGTCAAATAAAGATGACTAGCCCCCTTACTATGTTTGAAATCCAAGATAAAATTGTATATACACTTGAATTCAAGTTAAAGTGTAAAAATTATTTTGAATATACGTACTCTGTAAAATATATGTTCCCCGCGCCAAACCTAGAGATAAAACAGCTACATATTACTATGAATAGTAGCAAAAAAAAGAAACTCTGGAAAGCGTAAAAACCTTTTATTAAATGTCTTAGTTAGCTCTTTCGCTTCATTTGGATACCTGTGCTATGAGTCTATGACGTCTAAAGTAGGTCCCCGTACTGAAAGGAATAAGTTGTGATTGGCTCAGTTTGGGGCTCCTCTGCCATTGCGATTGAAGTGTCTCCGACCTACTTTTCACAAAATTCACAACGCATCACAAATATGTAACGATATCAATACAAGCCAACACGTGGGAGTTCCAGCTGGTGTGTGGAACCTTTGTGACCAAGAGGTAGCGTGCTCGGCCTCAGACCGCTAGGGTTCGAATGTAGAATCCTGTGTTTGGAGGGCAGTGTCATCTCATTCATTGCACCATCCTCAGGAGGTTCTCCTGGCCCAGTTTAGCCTATATGTACAGAGAGGTGGCCTAAGACCACATTCATTTTATTTCCAGCTGGTGAATGTAGATCAGTGGCTGTGTTTTCTGTGTTTTCTTCAGGCCCCTGCTCAGAGTAATATGCAATGAATATGCACGGGAGCACCTGTTTACTCAACGAATGCTATTCTAACGAAAAACAAAGATTCGATTGTGTTTTTATATTAGACCAGCGTCGTACACGACATTAAAACGACATTGGGTCATTTCCCAGTGTTTGCTTGGTAAGATTATAACGATATCCAATATCCCAGATGGACAGTTTTATTTTTTTTTGAAGTCAATGTGAATGCGATTGTAACAAAATATAGTGTAATAATCCACAGAAATTATACGTAAACTAGTAATGCACAGTTATTGCACGATTCAGATGTGACAGGTGGTGACACATAACTGATTTAAACACTGAGATATTAAACCAGGGTCTGGTATCATATTGGCTTTCACCATCAGACGTACCCAGTCACAGCAGTGGTCCATGTGTCTTTATTTTGTCGTGCACAGAGTTATGTCATCTGATTGATGTCTTTATGAGGTTATCCTGACCTACATGTGCTTATAACAATAATAATAATAATAATATTCTTTATTTATAGAGGGTGACCCATAGAGCTTTCGCTCATCTGCCATGGGCCCTCTGAAAAAAATCATATATACACAATGTAGACATAGTAATGGATACATACATGAATATGAACATAACATAATTACAGAACAATGACAATTTAAACTTAAAAGCTAGAAGGTTATAAACATGTTGAAAATGTGACCATTCATATTGATGGGGACATACCTAAATATTATAGCTGTTAACATATTGTTCATCCAGTAGTACATAACAAAAAATGCTTAAGCTTAGATTGAAAACTAGATAAGGTGGTACAGTTCCGTATTTCTTTATTTAAATTGTTCCGCAATTTAGGACCAATAAGCGATAAACTTCTGGTGTGTTGTCTTGGTACATCTAATTGACCAGTCCCAGAAGATCTCAACAAATATGTATGATCATTGGATTTGGGGCGAAACATGTTGTGTAAGTAAGTGGGAACAATAGTATTAATACATTTAAAAACCAGACTAAGCTGGTGAAATTTAACGATTTCTGGAAAGGGAACCCATTTTAGCTCACTGAATAATAATTTACTTTAAATTGAATAGTCAGCATCGAGGATCAATCGAGCGGCTCTTTTTTGAAGTTTTACAACTATATTTATGTTTTCTTGGGATGTGCTTCCCCATATACTACAATATCATTCATTTACGATAGCAAGCATTCCTGTGTTGAACTATTTGAATATTTTTGTGCTAATATATTTATTAGCCAAAGTAATTCACTGATTCAAATATTTAGGCTGCAGTATTTTTTTGCTTGAACATTTCTCCGTTGGATATTTTGTCCACTGAGATTTTCTCAAATGACGTATCCCCCTGCTAGACTATGCATATGCATTAAAGTATTTATGTGTAAATATATATATCTTTTGTATATCTACTGCACTAACATAAACTTGATAAAAACAATTTAAATCACAAGTTTTTGAATTATTGAATTGCTGTTCGTCACTCGGTTAAAATATCTTCTAATCCGAGCTATTTGTACAAAGGAGGACAACAATTCGAAATAATAATACAATTTGCATTACATTGAAATGAAAGATGAAGTTCACGGAAAGCTGGAAATTGTGTTAGGCTTAAGTTTGAAATTGAAAATGAAATGAATCGGATAAACTGGGCCAGGAGAACCTTCTGAGGATGGTGAGATGATTGAGATGACACTGTCCTCCAGACACAGGATTCGAAATTCGAGCCCTGGCGGTCTGAGGTCGAGCACGCTACCTCTCGGTCACGGAGGCTCCCCACAATACTAACTTTCACACGTGGATGGGGAAGAAACATTTTTGTTTCTTTCAAACCGCCGAGACCGGGAACCGAACCCCGAACTCTGGCGTGAAAGGCAGCGGTGCTAACCACTACCCTAGGGCCCCCGCCCTTGAAATTAAAAAGTATTCCGAAAAATTTCGTCCCTGGTTGATTGAGTAATATCAGATGAAAACCCAGTACACTAGAAATATTGACCCGATGCTGGGCCAATGCTGACCCTAGCTCCAACATTCGCCCAACACCAGGTCAATGCCTCTTATAGTTACTGTCTAAAAAACACGAGACGTTCGCCCAACGTTGGTTCAATGTTGGGCCATCGTCTGCGACGCTGGCCCAACACTGAACCACCCTTGGGCTAACATCTCATGCTTGCTGGCTGGGGAAGCTTTATCCATTAAAGCGCTAATAATAGTTTTAGTCCACTTTTATTAGCCAATTAAAGAACTCTTATTGGGAACGAAATGTGTGTTCAACATCATTTTGCAACATTTAGTCTCAAATTAAACAAATGTGAGTCATTTCACCAACTTGAATTCGTGGGTCGCGATAGAGAGACACAATTTCACACGGGTGAAAATTCATTCCTAACGGCTGAAGGGATACCAATCCTGTGAACCTAATGGCCACATGATTGGTGGAATTTACAGCATGTATCGATGTAGCAATAACTGTGATAAAGTTTGCACATAACGCGTAAAACTAGGTTCGTTATGAGCGCCCAGGAAGTGACGTCTCCAATATGTTTTTTCAATGTAGAATTATAGTCTTGAGTCAGTGGGAATTTTGTGGGAAAAAAGCGGAAGATATTCTCTGATTAGTTCTCATAAATCTGTAAGCCCCATACTATCTCAGAAAAAAATCCCCATCAATTCAACTAGGGCAATTTTTTACAGCAGTTCGTATATTGATTTCGAAATTGGGTTAAAATGCATGGAAATGAAGGTTTATGGTTATAAAATAAGTCACACACCAGTTTTGTTAAATGCATAATAATTAAAATGACATCGTAGTGTTACAAAAATGGTTGTTCAATACTTTGGTCAATAATTTAAGTATGTGATTTAAGACAAATCCAAGATGGCGGCTACTTTGGGAGCAAAACAAAAAAGAAAGAGTTATAATTTAATTGAAGCATTTCTGCTTTATTTTCTATTGGAAACACTAGACTGATTATCCTCTCAGAACCACCAATAAATGTGATAACCAGTTCCAATAGAATAGTAATTGGAAGAAGTAATATTAATTACGCTTACATGAATAGGGCTGGGGCTGCGTTCTGAAAGCCTTCTAAAAAGACGATTTTGCTTCAACGCCCTTGCAAAATAGATTTTTTTTTTGGCTTGGGTAATTATCTAAGCTTTCATATGTGAAACATAAAAATGTCCACAAAACGTCATTTTGAAACTCCAATCACCGTTCCCTACAAAAAAATAATTACAAAATTATATTCTAATATAGATCTACAAATGTTACAAAAACCTTTAAACTTCTCGATTACATATCTAGAATAAATGTACGAGGTGTATACACGAGGAAAAAACCCGACTATATAATAAAAAGTTTTATTTGAAATTATTATTTTATATATTTTCAATAAATTATGCATTTATATTTTTAAATAAAAACTAATGTCAAGTATTGTTCTAGTTAAATTCCTCAGCCTTTCGGAAATAAGTATTTAGAGTACATGCATTAGGTACATGTATCATATATTTACGAGACAAAAATAAAATGAGGTAATTTAAATGAGCTTTAATTGAGAATTATTCGCATTTATTGTTTCTGCTTTAATGTCATTCCTTGACAGAACATAACCTACGAATAAAAGCGTCAAAAATTCGAAAATGGGCCATTTTCATCGCCATAGGTATACACATGGCACACATTCATAAGTGATAAATATTCATTAATAAAATTCAATTCTGCTACTTCCACATTCATTCATTCATTCATTCATTCATTCATTCATTCATTCATTCATTCATTCATTCATTCATTCATTCATTCATTCATTCATTCATTCATTCATTCATTCATTCATTTATATATTTATTCATTCTTTCTTTCTTTCTTTCTTTCATTCATCCAATAATGTATGCATTTTACTGTTTTAGCAAACAAATGAATTATGCAGATAATATGACATTGTAATCTTCATACATGTGTGTTATATTTATTTATTATATTCTGCAGTGTCCAATTCAGCAAATATCAATGTTTGATTTAAAAGTCAAGTATGAAGAATACCAGGTGTATGAAAGTTCAAAACTAAAATTCAGCTGTGCCATAAATGTGAGAGGGTAAAGTAAAGTTACCTGTTTAACCCTTTAAGCCCTCACGATGCATTAAAGCATCATTTTACATCCCTGGAAACAGACTTAATTTTCCTATAACTAAGAGTTTTGGAACGAAAATTTCCATGAGACTGGTTTACCAATACATGGTAAGTTTCTTTAATTTTTAAATCACATCAAGTCATCATCATCTACAAGTCGAGAATTGCGACAGCAATTCGCGGCTTGTAGTGGATGAAGATGACAATGGTAAATTCAAGCTTGAAAGGGTTAAAGCGCACATTATATTATTCATAACACCCTAATATATATCAGACGCAGTATTAAATTTGGTGTTTATGAATTATTTTGAGATGATGTACTTTTTGGCTAGACATATAAGACAATCAATTATAACTAGAAGTAGACTCTCTCTCTCGTGCTGCTTCATCTCCCTACCACTCGGAAAGATGGGGGCCTACAGCATCCTGATCTATCACACTGCCCTCTTTGTTTGTTGTGACGATCTCTGTGAATATTTATACAGTTGATTATGTAACATTTGAGAGGACTTCTGAAGTGTCCTATTGTGTTTCTATATAAATCTGGTGTATCCCTGTAGTCTGGTGGTATCAGGTAATGTTTCTAAAAAATATCTTTATGTGTACCTACAAGAAAAATGTGTTTTTATCTCAATTATTATTCTAGCAAAATACGGTAATATTTTTCAAGTGTGAGTGATATTTTGATAGATGTTTATCTATCAATAATTTCAAGGTTATGGTGACGAGAGGGTTAAAAACCCACATAATCATAAAATTTATGTTGGGAGGGGGGGGGGGGTGGATGCAGCAAAATTCTTCTTTTTGGAAACACCCCAAGGTCTGGAAATGATGTCAATAATGATAAAAGTGTGCAGTTATCTTATATATGATATTTGTTTCAAAAAATGGCCGCCATTTTGAATTGTTTTAAAACGTCTATAACCCATTTAATTCTAAATATAACTCTCACTTCGGATTTATTGTATCTGTAATTATTGGCAATACACGCCATCTTTCAGTAGCGTGTTTTTGTGTGATTCAGTGTATTTTTATCCAAGTTTTAGCCAGTTCTTTAAAGCTCTGTCAAACAAATTAAAGGGGATTTTTTTTGAGGCACTGATTCTCAAAAACGTAAAAAAAATTATCCTTCACTTTTTGCCCACAAATGGTAAAATGATGAGTTATACCACCAGACTATTACCGACTTAACACATGTAACATAACAATGCGCTATTGCAATGGTAGATGAAATGACTTTAATGGGGTTTTAGGCCATCTTTGTGCACATGTAGGCTAAACTGGGCCAAGAGAACCTCCTGAGGATAGTGAGATGAATGAGATGACACGGCCCTTCAGACACAGGATTCAAGCCCTGGCGGTCTGAGACCGAGACTGCTACCTCTCGGTCACGGAGGCTCCTCACAATATTGAACCTTGACGAGTGAGCGGGGAAGAAACATTTTGTTTGCACACAGCTTTAACCACTAGGCCTACACTAGGCCCCCCGAGTGCCTGCCCCCATTACAGTGGTATACTGGGCACAGACTGCTGACCCATCGTGACATTTACCTTCACACGAACATAACGAATGTCTTCTAAAACTGTGTGCTTATAATCTATGCTTATAAACATATTTTCAATTACCTGGCCCATCGTCAGTCACAATCATTTACCCTCACAGGAACATAATGTATGTCTACTAAAATGATGTGCCTATAATCTATGATTATCAACATATTATCTATCAGCTTACAATCTGGATTTTTAATCCTAGCTAGGCCTACTCGGCGAACCGGTGACGTGTTGACTTAGTCCGAGTTTGACGAGAACCGCATTGTTCGGCGTCAGTGCTGGACAGCATAGCAAAAGCTGTAGCTTGATATGACGTCCAGTGTTACTGTAGGCCTACGCTGAGACCATAACGTTCATGAAAAATGTATAAAAATGATAAATTCACCTATAAGAACAGGGGTTTAAATCATTATTTCAAGAGAAGTAAATCTGTCATTTTAAAATAATATAACAATAACTGATCAAACAATGACGCAGTAGTTCCTTGCTCAATCGATCGTCCGCGCATCGATGGGGGCACCACTTTACGAATGATAATGATAACAGACTCTGTATCGCCCTGTTATTACGGACTAGGTTCAGTATGCTCTAAACTTGCATAACTACGACATTCCACGTGGACTATATAATATTTTTGGAGCAAAAAAATCTGTGCGTACTTATTAGATAGCAGATTGTTGAACATGTTTTGTGTGATGTGATGAGTTGTATTGCATTATCGGACTAAGTAATACAAAGCTTCCCAACTGATATGATTGGTGTTGGCACATTACAAATGAAATGAAATGAAATGAATCGGGCTTTAGGCCACCTTTGTGCACATATAGGCTAAACTGGGCCAGGAGAACCACCTGAGGATGGTGAGATGAATGAGATGACACTGTCCTCCAGACACAGGTTTCGAAATTCGAACCCTGGCGGTCTGAGGCCGAGCACGCTACCTCTCGGTCACGGAGGCTCCCCACAATACTGACTTTCACACGTGGATGGGGAAGAAACATTTTTGTTTCTTTCAAACCGCCGATACCGGGAACCGAACCCCGAACTCTGGCGTGAAAGGCAGCGGTGCTAACCACTACCTTAGGGCCCCCGCCCTTGGCACATTACAAACAAATGCCATAACCAGCACATTACAGCATCAATTAACCATCAACAGCTAATGCCCACCCGTTATTTCGCTGTTAACTTGGTAAGATATGCATATGGCACTGCTTTTTGGTCGATACAGAGATCGGTACGCCGTCGCCAGATACAGGCCGAGCCGATGGCGATAAGTACCGATCTCAGCCTGTATCGACCAAAAAGCAGTGCCATATGCATTTTATCGTACGACCACCCACATGTTTAACTGATAATTAATATATTTAGACTACAATGCGTCAGTATAACGTGAATAATTCGCAACCGGAAAACGAATTGTTTACATGTTTTGGTCGATAGGCCTACAGGAAGTTATCAGTACAAGTCTAATGATCGATAACACCTGTGGAAGTACGATAATAGCACAGGCTAAGTATTCGATCACATTTGCTATTTCATAGATTCATAAGCCGGTGGCCAACCCATATATTATACTAGAATATTATCTAATTAATTATGCAGCATATTAACCTTTTCACCACCATACATGACGGAAATTTCCGTCGTCATTCGTCAATGAACGTAACCATAAAATGACACAAATTTTCGTCAAATATATACTACATTTATGTATTTTTCGTCATTTGAAGATGGAAATTGCGTTAGCAATTCCAGCTTCAAATGAGGAAAAATAGAACTCCTACACCAGTATATCTAGATCCTGGTATGCACCCCGGCCTGGAAGTCAAAGGGTTAACCATACGCACTGTATTTCAAGTTTTAAAATGTTTATATAACTATTATAATGTGACTTTCGATAGCACTAGACTCATTTTCATAGTATATTTTGAAATGTTTTGTAAAAATCTTTAGCCTAATATACTCCTGTATCCACTGATGGTTATTCTCATTCCTCATGGGAATGAATGGGTAAATTAATGGACGAATAATGAATGGATGAATGAATAAATTAATGGATAAATAAATAAATGATAGACGAATAGATGACGCGTGAGAGGATGAGATGGAGGAAGGGATGTATAGGCCCTAACAGGGGGTCTATATTTCCGTGATTTTATATTTTCACGAGAGTCTTGTTATTTGCTTTAATCTATGTATTATGTTAATATAATGCCATTTATGTTCATATTTCTATGATTTCAGACTGTATGACGGTATGTTTGACTGTTTGGATCAAAGACTAGTCACCCCTTGTGGTCGGGAGGCCTGCGCTGCTGTGGACAAGGCCACATTACATCTCACATACACTGTGGGCATGTACTGTGTGTATGTCAGGGTGGTAAGAACTGGCAGATACACATCTTCAATAATTTAAACATATATATATTTGTAAAAAGTATATATTTCGGTTCGTTTATGCATTTTTAATATTTTAAATTTACCAGCATCTCCATAAAATAGTCTAAGGTTTCAACTGGTACATTCTAGAGTATATTTCGGCATAGACACGGTATTTGTGCGAGACACCTATCACTCGTGTTGTATGGGACATACATGACTCATTCTATAAATGATGTGTTCGCCTAGCGGTTCACACATTAATTATTCCACGAGTGCTGTATTTTCCCATATATCAGTCAAATTAGTACCGTTAGCAGTCCCTTAAACGTTGAGTTATTAGGCTTCTGTCTGACGAACATCCCAACAAATAAAAAGTTTAAAGGTGATCTATAACCCTTTATATAGTATGAATAATTTTGTGACAAATAATAAAGTTGCCACAGGATGGGGCACAAGTGCTTCCTTATATGGGGTTATTGGATCATGTGATCCTCTGATAGGGTCACATGATAGACAATCACCCCATATATGGGGTATTTGGCTATCATGTGACCCTCTGTGAGGGTCACATGATAGCCAATCACCCCATATAAAGACATAATTATTCTCACCATATAAGGAGTGATAGGTCACCTTTAACCTCTCCAAGGTTATACACGGTAATAGTCGTTTTTAATCCGCTTTATGAGCCGATCAAATCTGTGTGGGAAAGAAATGTGTTTAAACATCAAGATTTGCAAATGGTTGGTCTCAAATTAATCACATACGAGTAATTTTCACCAAACCTGAAGTTGTTGGGTCGCAGTAGCGAGACGCAACTTTGAGTGGTTGAAAAATTCAATTATGTAATTTAGCAATTCACGATCTGGAGGAAGCTGATGGGAAAAAAGATCTTGAGCCGAATATCTTACAAAAATCATGACTGTTATTATCTGTTAGAGCCACCTGGTGACCATTGCTCACAAATATCGACCTGTCACCTGGTGAGAGTATTTCGCCGGGGCCTGGCCGCCAACACCTTTTCAATTACAAAGATACCATTTAAATTGTGAATAAATAAGAATAAAACAAACACTCAAAGTATCTTAGATCTAACAAGGCCTTTTCGCACTTTTGTATTATAACCATGTGATGTCTTTTATTGGAATTTTGTTGTCCAATGTAATCATCAATGGGGCAAATTATATTTATACCACTCACTTTTTTTAGAATAATAATAATCGTGGTACACCTATTTAGATGTATTCACCACCCCTATGTATTAAGGTATATCTAGCCAGACTGCTTATTTTCTGTTTTTATTATATTATGTCGATAGGCCTATAAACACGGAACCACGCAGGGGACGCAATCATGATTTATTTACAGCTTCATATCTTACAAATCATTTTCACAACACAGACACTCAGCAAACGCAATGCTATGCAACAATGTTGGCTTAATGTTGAGCCATCCTCATAGACGATGGATCAACATTTAACCCAACATTGGCCCAATGTTGTTTTAATGTTAGACCAACGTCTGCGACGTTGGCCGACAAACAACCAACATTCGGTGAGTGTGCCGTGTTGGCTGGGAAAGCTCTCACTGTCAATGTGCTGTGAGTCAACTGTTCCCAGACCCCCAAGGTAACACAACCGTTTGTGTCTCAACACAAAACCCACATAAGAGAATTGGTGAATTATTTCCTCATAGATGTCGCTCAAGTATATATAGTTTATATGATTTGGGAACTTGCCCTTAATGCGGCAATGTGTACGAAACGCATATACTATTATTATCTTGGCTGATAACTGTGGATGTGGGGTGATATGTCATTGTGGAATGTCCAGGGACCACTGTTGAATTCTGGGGACACCCTTGTCCAGTGTATTTTGACAGGTAACTATACCTTAAATAGCCACAACAAGGGACTTCACCAGCACGTAATGTCAACACAGCAGGTGTACACACATAAATATTACAACTTAATGTCGCCAAAAGGAGTCTGAATAAGAACAATATCATCGGATTCTAGCTGATTGTTTTTTTTAATTTTTAAACATATATGTCGTTCAAGTATATATAGTCCCACTGTGATTTAAAATCCTGCTCTCAATGCCGGGCTCGATATGATCTTGTTTCATAATTGTTGGTCATAGTCCTGGGGCTGATTCTGAGAACTAGTCTAAATCGAGAGTTTGCTGCACCCCCTCAAAGAACATAGGTTTCTCACTTTTTTTTCTTTAATTGGTATGTATGCAACTAGTTTCAAAACATTACCCCTCTAAGAATGTGTCCGAAAGGATAAAAATATGCCTTTTAAAAAAAATTATGATTTCTCATTTTTTTGCAGAAAAAAAGTTTAAATTTTAATTTATGCCTAGGTAAACACCAATTATTACACTGCAATATTTTATATATATATATATAAGTATACTGTTAAATACGTACTGGGTGAAATTTGAAATAATTGTTATGGTTTTTGTCAGCTACAAGTGCACAAATGGCAATATTCACATTTTCATCAGAGCACCATGACCTACTGCAGGAAATGGTCCTCAAAGGGTCTTTCGGACACATTTTGAAAGGGGTAAAGTTTCTAAAATGGAAGCTGGTGAACCAAAGATACAAAATATACCATAAAACCTATGTTCTTCTAGGGGTGCAACAAAATCTAAGTTTCAGAATCAGCCCCAGGACTATCAGGGCACGCTCGCCTGCAATTGAGATATAGATGGGGACACTTAGTGACCGGAGATTGAACCGGATCTTACAAAAATCATGACTGTTATTATCTGTTAGAGCCACCTGGTGACCATTGCTCACAAATATCGACCTGTCACCTGGTGAGAGTATTTCGCCGGGGCCTGGCCGCCAACACCTTTTCAATTACAAAGATACCATTTAAATTGTGAATAAATAAGAATAAAACAAACACTCAAAGAATCTTATATCTAACAAGGCCTTTTCGCACTTTTGAATTTTAACCATGTGATGTCTTTTATTGGAATTTTGTTGTCCAATGTAATCATCAATGGGACAAATTATATTTATACACCTCACTTTTTTTAGAATAATAATAATCGTGGTACACATATTTAGATGTATTTACCACCTCTATGTATTAAGGTATATCTAGCCAGACTGCTTATTTTCTGTTTTTATTATATCATGTCGATAGGCCTATAAACACGGAACCACGCAGGGGACGCAATCATGATTTATTTACAGCTTGATATCTTACAAATCATTTTCACAACACAGACACTCAGCAAACGCAATGCTATGCAACAATGTTGGCTTAATGTTGAGCCATCCTCATAGACGATGGATCAACATTTAACCCAACAATGGCCCAATGTTGTTTTAATGTTAGACCAACGTCTGCGACGTTGGCCGACAAACAACCAACATTCGGTGAGTGTGCCGTGTTGGCTGGGAAAGCTCTCACTGTCAATGTGCTGTGAGTCAACTGTTCCCAGACCCCCAAGGTAACACAACCGTTTGTGTCTCAACACAAAACCCACATAAGAGAATTGGTGAATTATTTCCTCATAGATGTCGCTCAAGTATATATAGTTTATATGATTTGGGAACTTGCCCTTAATGCGGCAATGTGTACGAAGCGCATATACTATTATTATCTTGGCTGATAACTGTGGATGTGGGGTGATATGTCATTGTGGAATGTCCAGGGACCGCTGTTGAATTCTGGGGACACCCTTGTCCAGTGTATTTTGACAGGTAACTATACCTTAAATAGCCACAACAAGGGACTTCACCAGCACGTAATGTCAACACAGCAGGTGTACACACATAAATATTACAACTTAATGTCGCCAAAAGGAGTCTGAATAAGAACAATATCATCGCATTCTAGCTGATTGTTTTTTTTAATTTTTAAACATATATGTCGCTCAAGTATATATAGTCCCACTGTGATTTAAAATCCTGCTCTCAATGCCGGGCTCGATATGATCTTGTTTCATAATTGTTGGTCATAGTCCTGGGGCTGATTCTGAGAACTAGTCTAAATCGAGAGTTTGCTGCACCCCCTCAAAGAACATAGGTTTTTCACCTTTTTTTCTTTAATTGGTATGTATGCAACTAGTTTCAAAACATTACCCCTCTAAGAATGTGTCCGAAAGGATAAAAATATGCCTTTTAAAAAAAATTATGATTTCTCATTTTTTTGCAGAAAAAAAGTTTAAATTTTAATTTATGCCTAGGTAAACACCAATTATTACACTGCAATATTTTATATATATATATATATAAGTATACTGTTAAATACGTACTGGGTGAAATTTGAAATAATTGTTATGGTTTTTGTCAGCTACAAGTGCACAAATGGCAATATTCACATTTTCATCAGAGCACCATGACCTACTGCAGGAAATGGTCCTCAAAGGGTCTTTCGGACACATTTTGAAAGGGGTAAAGTTTCTGAAATGGAAGCTGGTGAACCAAAGATACAAAAGATACCATAAAACCTATGTTCTTCTAGGGGTGCAACAAAATCTAAGTTTTCAGAATCAGCCCAGGACTATCGGGGCACGCTCGCCTGCAATTGAGATATAGATGGGGACACTTAGTGACCGGAGATTGAGCCGGATCTGAGACCCAGAGTCTTAAAAAAAAATATTACTTTCATGACAGCATGAAACTTCTGGCTGAACTCCCAGCATGCCCGGTCGCTATAAACACAAACACCATCTCAATTGCATGCGAGCGTGTATCAGGGCTGTGGAATTCCCATGGGTGACTTTGAATTGTGTGACCCCAGTGTCCCGCAAATAAGCATCAGTTGACTTTAACTCGTATCCTGCTAAATTACTGATATTTGATACTGATATTTTGGCACCAAACATTTGAAAATATTGATATTTAAACACTTATTTCATTCCCAATAACATTGATTTAATCGGCTAATAGAACGTCGTGATCAGTAGAAAAAGGATTAATAGAGTAAATTGAGTTTTAACTTATTTACCATGTATATTGTATATTTCAGGAGCACAATGAAGTTGATGGGGAGAAAGATGGAGTGGTTAAATCGTGCCTGCCTCCCGCTGACACGCCCAGCTCATCCTCCACAAATCGTCCTGATAGTCTGCTTTACCTGGGACTCCTCTTAATCACTCTGATTTACACCTGTATAAACTCATCGCACCCACAGGCGAAGTGGTGCACCTTCCAAGACAATGGGCGTTGGAACGCTAAGGATTTAGATGCTGATACGCTCACGAATAATACTGGACATATATTAATTCATTCTTCAGTTGATTGCGTTGTAACGTTAATGACGTTACGTGACATTTTTGTGAAAACACCGACGTTGAACCCTCCCTGAACCAATTTATTTTATTGAAGTTGTTTCTCGTTACCGCGACCGACAACTTCAAATGGGTGAAATAACTTATATTTGTTTAATTTGAGACCGAACATTGGCAAATCTGGATAATTAAACACAGTCCCAATAACTGCGATGTAAGATTTTCAGAAAAAAATTCAGCGCTTTAAGGGTTACATGCTGGGCCAGCGTTGCAGACGGTCGACCAACATTAACCCGTAAGCCCTCACGATGCATTTAAGCATCATTTTACATCCCTGAAAATAGACTTAATTTTGCTACAACTAAGGGTTTTAAAATGAAAATTCCCATGAAACTGGTTTACCAATACATGGTAATTTTCTTTAATTTCTCACCCACTTCGAATCATTTCCATCCACTACAAGCCGAGAATTGCGACAGCAATTCGTGGCTTGTAGTGGATGGAGATGATGATGGTAAATTCAGGCCTGAAAATGTTAAACGGCTAATCAAACGTATTAAAAACTACTATAGTCGCCCTTCGAGGTGCAAGGATTAAAACACTAATGATTGATGGCCTACTTAGCCCACGCATTGCATAACCACCGACAGTGGACCAAAGTTGGGACATAACAGTGTTAATGAAAGACGATAGACCAACATTTAGCTGGCGGTTATCCAAAAACTAAGCATGGTGATGGATAAAATCCACAGCAAGAAGGTTCTGAGGCTGAATGTTTCCAGAAGATACAACGGAATAATTAACTAAAAATTCTACCGAGCTTTTTAAGGGACATTTCAAGAAAATCAATTGCAACTGAAAGTATTTAATTATTATTTGGTGCGCGCGAAATGATTTGGTGCGCACCAAATAAATAATTAGAGCGCACCAAATTATTTGGTGCCCTCCAATTAAATACTCTGTTACAATTGATTTTCCTGAAATGTCTCTTAAAAAGCTCCGCAAAATTCGATAATCAAGCTGCTTATGATGTTTATGTCCCGGTTAACATGGTTAATGATTAAGCCATTACTGATTGGAGAGGCAAAAGAATGACACTATATTAATCCCTTAAGTGCGGAGACCGACTCTGACTGTATTGAAAAAAATGTCGGCGATATAAGGGTTACAGCTTCAATTAAACCACTTAAGTGACATGCAGACTAACTTGGAATATGCTGATGACATGCATCTGATGCCACTGCTTTCGCAGACAGGATTTGAAATCGAGCCCTGGCATGGTTCGAGAGTCCCAACAAACCTGAATTTTTACGATTTAATGACGAACAAACACATTTTTTTCAAGTGTTAATAACGCATGAGATGAAGTAGTCGGGTTGTTGCTGCTAATGATATGATGTGCCGGTAATTAATAGAGCCACTGTAACGTGTAACGTGATTATCGTTGGGTAATGGGTAACGTACATTATCATGACCATTGAAAATATGCTATGACCGAGCAGTTACCATTTAAGGTGATAAATACTCTCGAATCTTATTTGACTAAAATATATGAGCGCATGCGTATTCAGAGGGGGACATTACTCACAGTGAGGCTGACATGCAGCTGACAACTCGTTCAGCGTTGTGAACCAAAATACGTAATTGCAATGGTTAAAATTCCAATGCTTGTCAATATCTGTGAAGTATATTATAATTGTATGTGTGTACGCAGTATTGGTGTCACTCAATTCAAATTGTGTTTTGCTTATGCGTTAATTTTGAATATTTACACAATTGTTGCTATGTTATCTTGACAAATGGACGCTATACTATTTGCATGGATTTAAAGGTGTAGTCAACTGTCAAAATACGCGGGACAATGTGGTCCCCAGAATGCAACAGTGGCCCCTGGACACTCCACAATGGCATATCACCCCACATCCACAGTTATCAGCCAAGATAATAATACTATATGCGTTTCATACCCATCGCCGCATTAAGAGCAAGTTCCCAAATCATATAAATTCTATATACTTGAGCGACATCTATGAGCAAATAATTCACCATTTCTGTCCCAGACGTTGGTCTAACATTAAAACAGCATTGGGCCAATTTCTCGTTGGAGTAGTATCTTGTAATCAGTTCAATCGCTGATATTAATGCTGTCAAAGTGTACTCTATAGGCTAATGTAGGCCTACACTTGACCGTCCCACACATGCGCGTTTCAAAGCTGTATGAATCTTTAAGCGTTTTTACAGCTGCTGCACTGAAATTACCTCTTCCAGCGTGGTGAGCGTCTATATACTCATGGATCTGGCGTCTGCAGACCATTATTTTTAATGGCCGTATCCTCATAACATAGGTATTCAAATGAATCGGAAAGAGCTAACGAAGCCATTTATGATGATTTCAAATTGAAAAAAACCTTTCAGTCTCCATGGCTTATACAAAAATATTTCAGCACATCAAGGGTTAATTGGCGTGAAAACTCTGATCAACAGATCAAGTGACCCCGATCAAGCCAATGGACTGCCCAGTTAACATGATGTGATTGGGCCAATACCGGTTTTATACCGGCTGATGCGGCATGACGGCAGTTACAATCATGTCTCCAGCCGTTATAACTACATTTGAAAGGGTTAACTAGGCAATTTATTTATTTAAAAACCATTTGCTTTTGATATCTCTTGACATAAGCCTGATGTTTCACCAATGCTGCAATCTAATGGGGTCACCATTCAATTACTAAGGGGTGAGGGTGGAGTCTTTGAATTGGACAATTTAACTTCCTATCTGCAGAACATTTCTTCATTTCACTTTCTTACAATATTTTTCTGTCTAGAAAGTTGGATCCTAAAATAGGTGCTGTAAGAGCTAAGGGTCATTGAATAATGCCGAGCGGAACGAGGCTCATTATCTGTAATGGCCAATAAATATTATATTTCAAACATCGTCTTTCAGGAAATTATTTATTTAACGAAATTTTAATGTAAAAATATTTATTTCAAAAATATTTCAGTCCCCACCCCCTGGTAATTGATGAAGGGTGCCCCCTAAGTGTACAATAAAAATAAGGTTGACCTTAAAGCTTCATAAAAATTTGCAAAAAGTAAATGAAAAACCTTGGTATAAAGGATGGTTGAATGCTAGCACAGCATTGGGCCACAAGTTGCTGCCGTCAGCCCAGCGTTGTATTTATTCAGGATCAGTATAGGCTATATACTTGATATAGCTTCATAAAAATTATTTTTTCAAAATTAAAAAATGCTCAACATAAACTATCACTATTAGCTGAACTTATAATAGAACAATCCAACCACACAGCAATTTTTCAGAATTGTACTCACATGGGGCTGTGACGTGCCTTTGACGAAACGGGTTTAAATTAAAAATCCTAGCGCCCAGCCATTTATTCCCAGTTCTTATTCACATGTGAAGAGCTGTTGAATAACCAATCTTATCATCTAGCCATTAGTTCTCAAGTTTTATTCACATGGAGACGTGTGTGAATAGCTGTGCAAATAAATTGCACCTTAAGTTGACAATCTTAGCACCTGGCAATTTATTCCGAAGTTTTATTTGCGTGATAATTGCAATTCCAACCTCAACGTGATCCACACTTTCAGTGCCGGGACGTTCTATATACGCGTATAAAAACGTTCACCGCCCTGAAAGAATTCAAATATTTATAATGGCATAAGACCCATAACATCTAGGTATTCAAATGAAGCGGGAAGATCTAAGACATTTATGATTATTTCAAACGCTTGGGACTTCATGGTTTATGCAAAATATTCCAGTGTGGTAAGGGATAAACATGCTCTGATATTGTTTTACATAGATGCGACGGCTCTTAAACGTTTATAGTTCTAAGTTGAGACCCTTTAATGCAAAGGTGAATTTGCTGATACTTTATTGTAATATATTCGTCTTCGGTGGTCTTATACATGTTATCGTACTCCCACAGGTGTTATCGACCACGAGACTTGTACTCATAACTTCCTGTATCGACCAAAACAACGCATTGTAGTCTAAATAATTTAATTATCAGTTAAACATGTGGGTGGTCGTACGATAAAATGCATATGGCACTGCTTTTTGGTCGATAAAGGCTCAGATCGGTTCGCGTCGCCAGATACAGGCCGAGCCGGAGGCGAGTGCCTGTATCGGCGACAAGTATCGACCAAAAAGCAGTGCCATATGCATTTCTTATAGATGGATGTGGCGTAATGGTTAAAGCGTGGAGCTCTGCCAATGTCGCTACCTGGCGTGCGGGCTCGAATCCCGCTTGGTGCAGGATTGTCAGAGATATATCGTGTTTCTCCTCCTTCAATATTGCAACATTATTTCGATGTTGTGTCCTTGGAAAGGCATTTCGCCCTCACATGCTTCACTTGACTCAGGTGTAAATGAGTACCTGGTAGGACAGAGGTGGCAATGTGTGCGATGCTCCAAAAAGGTACTTGAATGAGCAGGACCAGTGACTTGGGGTAATATGTGTGAAGCACACAGAACATTGTATGTGCGCTATATATGAACACGCCATTATTACTTATAGACATGATTAAATACACAATTTATCTAAATCAGAAATGAAACATGTTAAATGTTTACCTACTTGCGAATATTTCAAGGATTTTACCACTGGCTACTATGAATACATAAATATAAAATCACTGGTGACATGTTTTTATTTGTTCACATTAAAATGCATAATTTTGTTTAAAGACTATTCAAAAGGCACACTGTATCCTGTATATGGTGAATAAATATATACAATTTTATATTATATTGACTTCTTATTCATGTTCTTTGTGTCATGATAATGATTAGGCTTATTCAGCGCAAATGCATTTTTTATTAATGAATGAATTAATGAATAATTTCTGTACAATAGGCAAGCATGTGCCTGACCTAATGCCTGTGAAGCATGTGTAGACTAGTGTATGTCGTCTTCTCAACTAATAAACGGGGTTTCGTTCAATTGCGAGTATCAAATACGATGTTTGGGAAATTTTAAGCCATCTTTAGGTAATTTAGTTTGTGATAAGGAGGAGTCAGGGATCCGTGACCCAAAGCACCCCCGTATCCGACACTGGTATCAACGTCTCAATCATCATACAATATATATATCTATATATATATATTAGACAATAATACGTTCTATTTTTATGGAAATAATAACGATTGTTCAACAAACTTTTATTCGAATTTCACTTTTTGATTTTCACTGTTATATATGTGAGTGATTTAGCAATATAGAACAACTTATTACCATATGAACAAAGTACATAATCCATGTTGAATTGTTGACATAGATCTGCCAACCCTTATTACTCTAAGTCAACCTCACAACACAAACAGGCATTTACATACAGCACGGCATTTACATATATTCATATATAGACAAGTTCATAATTTATTAACGGTACACAGCCCTTCAACATGGGTTATAATCAAAATCCACTTCAAGACGGGTGATTATTTGAATCTTTGAAAATTCAGGCCTGAAAGGGTTAAATGACTAATCAAACGTATTAAAAAACTACTATAGTCGCGCTTAGCGGTGTAAGGATTACAACTCTAATGATTGATGGCCTACTTAGTCCACGCATTGCATAACCACCCAACAGTGGACCAAAGTTGGGACATAACAGTGTTAATGAAAGACGATAGACCAACATTTAGCTGGCGGTTATCCAAAAACTAAGCATGGTGATGGATAAAATCCACAGCAAGAAGGTTCTGAGGCTGAATGTTTCCAGAAGATACAACGGAATAATTAACTAAAAATTCTACCGAGCATTTTAAGGGACATTTCAAGAAAATCAATTGCAACTGAAAGTATTTAATTATTATTTGGTGCGCGCGAAATGATTTGGTGCGCACCAAATAAATAATTTGAGCACACCAAATTATTTGGTGCCCTCCAATTAAATACTCTGTTACAATTGATTTTCCTGAAATGTCTCTTAAAAAGCTCCGCAAAATTCGATAATCAGGCTGCTTATGATGTTTATGTCCCGGTTAACATGGTTAATGATTAAGCCATTACTGATTGGAGTGGCAAAAGAATGACACTTTATTAATCCCTTAAGTGCGGAGACCGACTCTGACTGTATTGAAAAAAATGTCGGCGATATAAGGGTTACAGCTTCAATTAAACCACTTAAGTGACATGCAGACTAACTTGGAATATGCTGATGACATGCATCTGATGACACTGCTTTCGCAGACAGGATTTGAAATCGAGCCCTGGCATGGTTCGAGAGTCCCAACAAACCTGAATTTTTACGATTTAATGACGAACAAACACTTTTTTCAAGTGTTGATAACGCATGAGATGAAGTAGTCGGGTTGTTGCTGCTAATGATATTATGTGCCGGTAATTAATAGAGCCACTGTTACGTGTAACGTGATTATAGTTGGGTAATGGGTAACGTACATTATCATGACCATTGAAAATATGCTATGACCGAGCAGTTACCATTTAAGGTGATAAATACTCTCGAATCTTATTTGACTAAAATATATGAGCGCATGCGTATTCAGAGGGGGACACTACTCACAGTGAGGCTGACATGCAGCTGACAACTCGTTCAGCGTTGTGAACCAAAATACGTAATTGCAATGGTTAAAATTCCAATGCTTGTCAATATCTGTGAAGTATATTATAATTGTATGTGTGTACGCAGTATTGGTGTCACTCAATTCAAATTGTGTTTTGCTTATGCGTTAATTTTTAATATTTACACAATTGTTGCTATGTTATCTTGACAAATGGACGCTATACTATTTGCATGGATTTAAAGGTGTAGTCAACTGTCAAAATACGCGGGACAATGTGGTCCCCAGAATGCAACAGTGGCCCCTGGACACTCCACAATGACATATCACCCCACATCCACAGTTATCAGCCAAGATAATAATACTATATGCGTTTCATACTCATCGCCGCATTAAGAGCAAGTTCCCAAATCATATAAACTCTATATACTTGAGCGACATCTATGAGCAAATAATTCACCATTTCTGTCGCAGACGTTGGTCTAACATTAAAACAGCATTGGGCCAATTTCTCGTTGGAGTAGTATCTTGTAATCAGTTCAATCGCTGATATTAATGCTGTCAAAGTGTACTCTATAGGCTAATGTAGGCCTACACTTGACCGTCCCACACATGCGCGTTTCAAAGCTGTATGAATCTTTAAGCGTTTTTACAGCTGCTGCACTGAAATTACCTCTTCCAGCGTGGTGAGCGTCTATATACTCATGGATCTGGCGTCTGCAGACCATTATTTATAATGGCCGTATCCCCATAACATAGGTATTCAAATGAATCGGAAAGAGCTAACGAAGCCATTTATGATGATTTCAAATTGAAAAAAACCTTTCAGTCTCCATGGCTTATACAAAAAATATTTCAGCACATCAAGGGTTAATTGGCGTGAAAACTCTGATCTACAGATCAAGTGACCCCGATCAAGCCAATGGACTGCCCAGTTAACATGATGTGATTGGGCCAATACCGGTTTTATACCGGCTGATGCGGCATGACGGCAGTTACAATCATGTCTCCAGCCGTTATAACTACATTTGAAAGGGTTAACTAGGCAATTTATTAATTTAAAAACCATTTGCTTTTGATATCTCTTGACATAAGCCTGATGTTTCACCAATGCTGCAATCTAATGGGGTCACCATTCAATTACTAAGGGGTGAGGGTGGAGTCTTTGAATTGGACAATTTAACTTCCTATCTGCAGAACATTTTTTCATTTCACTTTCTTATAATATTTTTCTGTCTAGAAAGTTGGATCCTAAAATAGGTGCTGTAAGGGCTAAGGGTCATTGAATAATGCCGAGCGGAACGAGGCTCATTATCTGTAATGGCCAATAAATATAATATTTCAAACATCGTCTTTCATGAAATTATTTATTTAACGAAATTTTAATGTAAAAATATTTATTTCAAAAATATTTCAGTCCCCACCCCCTGGTAATTGATGAAGGGTGCCCCCCAAGTGTACAATTAAATAAGGTTGACCTTAAAGCTTCATAAAAATTTGCAAAAAGTAAATGAAAAACCTTGGTATAAAGGATGGTTGAATGCTAGCACAGCATTGGGCCACAAGTTGCTGCCGTCAGCCCAGCGTTGTATTTATTTAGGATCAGCATAGGCTATATACTTGATATAGCTTCATATGAATTATTTTTTCAAAATTAAACAATTCTCAACATAAACTATCACTATTAGCTGAACTTATAATAGAACAATCCAACCACACAGCAATTTTTCAGAATTGTACTCACATGGGGCTGTGAAGTGCCTTTGACGAAACAGGTTTAAATTAAAAATCCTAGCGCCCAGCCATTTATTCCCAGTTCTTATTCACATGTGAAGAGCTGTTGAATTACCAATCTTATCATCTAGCCATTAGTTTTCAAGTTTTATTCACATGGAGCTGGTGTGAATAGCTGTGCAAATAAATTGCACCTCAAGTTGACAATCTTAGCACCTGGCAATTTATTCCTAAGTTTTATTTGCGTGAGAATTGCAATTCCAACCTCAACGTGATCCACACTTTCAGTGCCGGGACCTTCTATATACGCGTATAAAAACGTTCCCCGCTCTGAAAGAATTCAAATATTTATAATGGCATATGACCCATAACATCTAGATATTCAAATGAAGCGGGAAGATCTAAGACATTTATGATTATTTCAAATGCTTGGGTCTTCATGGTTTATGCAAAATATTCCAGTGTGGTAAGGGATAAACTGATATTGCTTTACATAGATGCGATGGCGCTTAAACGTTTATAGTTCTAAGTTGAGACCCTTTAATGCAAAGGTGAATTTGCAGATACTTTATTGTAATATATTCGTCTTCAGTGGTCTTATACATGTTATCGTACTCACACAGGTGTTATCGACCACGAGACTTGTACTGATAACTTCCTGTATCGACCAAAACTTGGTCAACAATTCGTTTTGCGGTTGCGAATTATTTACGTTAACTGACTTATAGTTCTAAGTTGAGACCCTTTAATGCAAAGGTGAATTTGCAGATACTTTATTGTAATATATTCGTCTTCAGTGGTCTTATACATGTTATCGTACTCACACAGGTGTTATCGACCACGAGACTTGTACTGATAACTTCCTGTATCGACCAAAACTTGGTCAACAATTCGTTTTGCGGTTGCGAATTATTTACGTTAACTGACGCATTGTAGTCTAAATAATTTAATTATCAGTTAAACATGTGGGTGGTCGTACGATAAAATGCCGATACGCGTCGCCGACACAGGCACTCGCCTCCGGCTCGGCCTGTATCTGGCGACGCGTACCGATCTGAGCCTTTATCGACCAAAAAGCAGTGCCATATGCATATCTTATGGATGGATGTGGCGTGATGGTTAAAGCGTGGAGCTGTGCCAATGTCGCCACCTGGCGTGCGGGTTCGAATCCCGCTTGGTGCAGGATTGTCAGAGATATATCGTGTTTCTCCTCCCTCAATATTGCAACATTGTTTCTATGTTGTGTCCTTGGAAAGGCATTTTTCCCTCACATGCTTGACTTGACTCAGGTGCAAATGAGTACCTGGCAGGACAGAGGTGGCAATGTGTGCGATGCTCCAAAAAGGGAGTTGAAATGGTACTTGAATGAGCAGGACCAGTGACTTGGGGTAATATGTGTGAAGCACACAGAGCATTGTATGTGCGCTATATAAGAACACACTATTATTACTTATAGTCATGATTAAATACACAATTTATCTGAATCAGAAATGAAACATGTTAAATGTTTACCTACTTGCGAATATTTCAAGGATGTTACCACTGGTTACTATGAATACATAAATATAAAATCACTGGTGTCATGGTTTTATTTGCTAACATTAAAATGCACAATTTTGTTTGAAGACTATTCAAAAGGCACACTGTATCCTGTATATGGTGAATAAATATATACAGTTTTATATTATATTGACTTCTTATTTATTTTCTATGTGTCATGATAATGGTTATTCAGAGCAAGTGCATTTTTTTTTAATGAATGCATTAATGAATAATTTCTGTACAATAGGCAAGCATGTGCCTGAACTAATGCCTGTGAAGCATGTGTAGACTAGTGTATGTAGTCTTCTCAACTAATAAACGGGGTTTCGTTCAATTGTGAGTATCAAATACGATTTTTAGTAAATTTCAAGCCATCTTTAGGCAATTTAGTTTGTGATAAGGAGGAGTTAGGGATCCGTGACCCAAAGCACCCGAGGAGCCGACACTGGTACCAGCGTCTCAAACTTTGTACAAAATGTATATCTATATATAATTATTCGGACAACAATATTTTTCAATTCTAGTTTGATGGAAATAATACCGGTTGTTCAACAAACTTTTATTCGAATTTCACTTTTAATTTCATACTGTTATATATTTGAATGAGTTAGCAATATAGAACAACTTACTACCATATGAACAAGGGATTAATATGTATGTATATAATCCAGGTTGAATTGTTGACCGTTATAACTCTAAGTCAACCTCACAACACAAACATGATTTACATAAAACATGTCATTTACATATATTCATATATAGACAAGCTCAAAATGTATTCACGGTACACAGCCCTTCAACATGGGTTATATTCATAATCCACTTGAAGACGGGTGATTATTTGAATCTTCTTTATTTTCACATTCTAAGTCCCCAGTGTGAATGCGGGCATGTCGTCTCAGATTATATGCTGCTGTGAATCGTTTGTGACAAGTTTGACATTCGTACCGTTTATCACCAGTGTGAATGCGTTGATGAAGCTTCAGATCTCCCTTTTGTGAAAATCCTTTATCACAATTATCACATGTATATGGTTTTTCCCCAGTGTGAACACGCTGATGTATTTTCAGAGCTGTCTTCTGTGCAAAACCTTTATCACAAATATCGCAGATATTAGGATAATCTCCTGTGTGAACTATTTCATGATTTTTCAAACTGACTGAGTTGGAGAATTGTTCGGGACATATTTTACATTGATAAGATTTATTACCAGTGTGAACTCGCTCATGATATTTAATGCCGCTCTTTGATGTAAATCCTTTATGGCATATATCACATTTATACGGTTTCTCCCCAGTGTGAACATACTGATGTCCAATAAGCTGTGCCTTCTGTGTATATCCTTTATTACAAGTATCACACCGGAATGGATAATCTCCGGTGTGAACAGCCTGATGTACTTTTAGCTCTGCCTTTGTTCTAAACCCTTTATCACAAAGATAACACACGTAAGGTTTATCGCCAGCGTGAATAAGTTGGTGGGTCTTGAAACTGAATGCAGTTGGAAAGCTTTTGTGGCATGTTGTACAGTCATGCGGTTTGGCACCAGTGTGAACACGCTGATGATTTTTCAGGCTGCTCTTTGCTGTAAATCCTTTATGACAAGTATCACACCTATAAGGTGTATCTCCAGTGTGAATACTCCCATGTTCTTTCAGTAAAATCTCTGTTATAAATCCTTTATGACAAACATCACACTGATAAGGCTTGTCACCAGTGTGAACAAGATGGTGTCTTTTCAGTGTGGATGAGTGAGCAAATTCTTTGTTGCATATCTCACACCTAAATGCCTTCTCATGAGTATATGTATGTATATAATCCAGGTTGAATTGTTGACCGTTATAACTCTAAGTCAACCTCACAACACAAACATGATTTACATAAAACATGTCATTTACATATATTCATATATAGACAAGCTCAAAATGTATTCACGGTACACAGCCCTTCAACATGGGTTATATTCATAATCCACTTGAAGACGGGTGATTATTTGAATCTTCTTTATTTTCACATTCTAAGTCCCCAGTGTGAATGCGGGCATGTCGTCTCAGATTATATGCTGCTGTGAATCGTTTGTGACAAGTTTGACATTCGTACCGTTTATCACCAGTGTGAATGCGTTGATGAAGCTTCAGATCTCCCTTCTGTGAAAATCCTTTGTCACAATTATCACATATATGTGGTTTTTCCCCAGTGTGAACACGCTGATGTATTTTCAGAGCTGTCTTCTGTGCAAAACCTTTATCACAAATATCGCAGATATTAGGATAATCTCCTGTGTGAACTATTTCATGATTTTTCAAACTGACCGAATTGGAGAACTGTTCGGGACATATTATACATTGATAAGGTTTATCACCAGTGTGAACTCGCTCATGATATTTAATGCCGCTCTTTGATGTAAATCCTTTATGGCATATATCACATTTATACGGTTTCTCCCCAGTGTGAACATACTGATGTCCAATAAGCTGTGCCTTCTGTGTATATCCTTTATTACAAGTATCACACCGAAATGGATAATCTCCGGTGTGAACAGCCTGGTGTACTTTTAGCTCTGCCTTTGTTCTAAATCCTTTATCACAAAGATAACACACGTAAGGTTTATCGCCAGCGTGAATAAGTTGGTGGGTCTTGAAACTGAATGCAGTTGGAAAGCTTTTGTGGCATGTTGTACAGTCATGAGGTTTCGCACCAGTGTGAACACGCTGATGATTTTTCAGGCTGCTCTTTGCTGTAAATCCTTTATGACAAGTGTCACACCTGTAAGGTGTATCTCCAGTGTGAATACTCCTATGTTCTTTGAGTAGAATCTCTGTTATGAATCCTTTATGACAAACATCACACTGATAAGGCTTGTCACCAGTGTGAACAAGATGATGTCTTTTCAGGGTGGATGAGTGAGCAAATTCTTTGCTGCATATCTCACACCTAAAGGACTTCTCACGAGTATGGAGATGCTGATGTTCTGTCAGCTTGCCCTTAGTTACAAAGCGTTTATGACAAGTATCACACCCAAAGGGTTTATCACCAGTGTGAAGATGCTGATGATATCTCAGGTTGTGCTTTCTTGTAAATACTTTTTGACAAATCCCACACCAAATTGTTTTATCAGCACTGGCGCTGATACTTTGTTTTTTATCAGTTGGGGTTGCACCAAGCCTTAACTTAACACATGCCATGTTGACATAGATAAAGCTTCCAGTCTTGATATGTTCTGATAGAAAATCGTATTTTGCGGCCATTATGAAAGAATGAGTTGGTGCCTTGTTTCCGGCTATAGTTAAAAGAGCCATGCTATAATCTTCTCACACAAGGTAATATGTATTAGGACAAATTAAAAGACAGTGGGAATTACATAGACAATAAGTGAGTTCCTTTTATCACATGGAGCTCTAACTTGGGGTTAGTGCCTCAAATCTAGAAAAGAAAGAAAAATAATATCATGATTATATAAAACATTAACAATTAAGGTTTTATTAGCAGAACAAAGACAAACAACAAGTCAATGTCGAGATACAGTGTTTATTCTAGCGGGGTGGGGTGGTCCAATCCCTCCATCAGGATTCTTGAAGAAAAAATGCACCAAAAGGTCTCATATTTAAAAATCCTGTCGCCCCCCCCCCCCCCCCCCAGCGTGACGGTAGACCAAATCAGCAGGCTCCTGACCCCCACCCACAAATTCCTGTAATCATTTCTGATATATCCCAAGATCAGAGAGCGCCCCTTTCAAATGATGTCACGCCTGTCATAAGTAGATTATTTTTAATGTTCTCAATGTGTTTTTCTTTTTACTATTTCCATTATGGCCTGAAATGGCGCATGTGGCATTATGGAATTATTAAATGCCTCAAGCGCACAAGCTGACCTTATATCTGTATATGTGCCCGTTTTATTTGTATATTTTGTTTCAGTGATCCTGCAAAGATTGGCCCCTGGAGATGTAATATGCCCTGATCTTTCCGTATTAGGATTCGCATTAACCATGTTCAATTATTTCCGCTCATTTCTCAGTCAACTCTGAACCAATGAGGGTGCACATGGGTCCTGAAAATTATAGATTCTTCCCAGTTCACTTTTTACCCATTTTTTGACTTCGCCATTTGCTTTTTATAAGGGAAAAATGATATAATTAATATAGATAAAAATAGATATTAATATTCAGGTTCGTCTTTCAGCTGAAATCCTCGATGTCAGGACACTAAGAACAGGCAATAATTCGCCGTTCGTTTGATTCGTTTTTTAACCCATGTGCACCCTTACCAGTTGTCTTGGAATTTGACAAGCCCTATTTTCGACTGATGCAGCGACTACCCTGAAAATACCATGGAGAAAATATTGTATAGTTAAAAAATTAGTCACTTAACATGTGATCAATGTGGCCATATCTCACCCTCTATAAACCCAGTAGCATCGTCTCAGAATTTTATTACATGCCATATGGTCTAACTAACTGCTGAAATTTTCAGGATAATAACCGCATGACTAGAAAATGGTGCGTGTAAAATTTCATGAAAATTGTTTGAAAATTGACGAGAAATCAGCAAAATACATTCACCCTGGCTGATGTGAGTCTGGGTATTATATAGGCCTACTATGAGATGTCCCATTTCGCCGCGTAGCCACTTATGCCCGTCCTTCCCCTGTCAAGCCCTGCTGTCAAGCCAAACACCCTTAATCATTGAAGTGTGACACTCATACCGCGTATGGCTGTATTGACCCCAGTAAACACAAAACATTTGTTTAACATTTATACAACGCCGGACCAACGTCTTCGACGGTGGTCTGACATTGTATAAATATCATTCAAATGGCTGTATTGGCAAGCTTGAAGTTGAACCCTGCCATCCTCCTGGCAGCAGGTCTTGACACAGCGAGGCCGTCAGGCCAAGCCTTGCTGAATTAGCCATACCATCCACCTATTGGGGTAGGGAGGGAGATTTAGATATTGAATATTCATTAGTTTTTCAAACAATGTCTTTTTAATGTTGGCCCGCTGTCTGCGACGTTGGCTCACCATTAATTCAACCCTCATGCACGTTGCGGTGAGATGTGGTGGTCTGTGTCTGAGACGTTTCCGGTGAGCTACTCGGCCAGCAGACATGTGTTGTTTAATGTAGGGCCGGTGTCGTAGACAGTGGCCCCACATTAAAACAACACTCATGCCAGAGGTCAAACTTGGGTCAAACAGAAAAAATATTTTTTGAAAGTCCCCACTTCAATAGGCGGATTCAACCCTGTTTCAGCAAGGTCGGTCTACGACCTCAGGAATAGCCAGCCTTGCAGAGGAAGATGAACCCTGCTAGCACACTCTTTCATCCTCTACTGGCACTATAAGCAGCCCAGCAATCACGGGATGTTGGACCAATGTTGGCTTAATGTTTGATCAGCGTCGCAGACGGTGACCCAACCTTAAGCTAACATTGGTTATAGTCCCATAACATGATTATCTAGGCCTAAATAATCAATATCCGCTTACATTCACTATTGTGGCGATCTGGTGATCATCAGGTCAGAAAAAAAGTACATCACCACGCGCACATATTCTATATATTATTCATAAATAACCAGATATTTACCTTTCAGCCGTAATCATGATCCAGGAATATATCAGGAGTAAACAGCGCTGCTGTTGATTCACGGTGTCCTCACGGTATGCACAGAGTAGTGAACATAAATAACAGCTTATGTATACACTGCACTTTGTATGCCACTGTGTGCACGCCACACGTACGTTGAGGCCTCAGAGGGGTGGGGCTTTACAGTCGATGGATGGATGAACGCATGCATATAATCAGAAATAGATAAGAGAGAAGAAATGTGCAACTCTAAAGTGTCATATTCATCTAAAAACGTCCGTTTTGTATCTGCCGTAAGTTGAAAACTATAAGACTGACAGTCATGTGTAATATATCGTTGGAAAGAGACGAATCTCGCGGTTGCAGTCACGTCAATATCCAAATATAACGACTGTAAACCCGCTCGCTAGGTGGTACCACATATACATAGCTTTTTCAATTTTGAGCCACCAACACACGCTTGGGGAAGAGTGTCGCCCGGCCTGTTAGACGAGGGGAAAACGGCTGGCATGCACGCCGCCTCTGATTGGCTGACGCTTTGTTGACACTCTGAGGCAGGTTCCTTGGCTGCTCGGGCTCTACACGTGATGCTATTTTTAGAGCTCCGAATCTACCCCTGCTCTCTCCCCATCTGCATCACTAACTTACTAGCCAGTCGTCGATATGAGTATGTGACCTGGTGACCGTCAATATGATACCGACACAGGCTTGTTTGTACAATATTTCGGTAGTAGGCTTGGAGGTGTAATCTATCCCGGTACCTGAACTGCTACACAACGCCAAACACATATCAATAGAGCACTGCAGCGTTATCTCGGCTGGTCATGGGCACTTTCACGTTATAGGTTGGGAAATGCATTTTGCTGAATGAAGCCAGTTACTGAAGTGAAAAAAACCCAATAGTTTTGAACATGTGAAAATATAAATAACGCTGATATGTTACCATAGGTCTCCAAGTAAAGCGTTTTAAAATTAAATAAATATCAGACTAAAACAGGCGTCTGTAACAAACTGGTAACTATTATAAGATTACAGATGAAATTGTTTCAATACTGACAAAATTATTTCTAAACCGTGACTAGCATGGGGGTCCAGTGACCTTTGTACACACATCAGGAGCTCCACATCAGGCGTTGAACAAATGTTTGTTCAATGCTAGACCAGCGTCGCATACAGTGATCTAACATTTAGCCAACATCAGGAGAACGCATCTCGTTAGTCATGTTAGTTGTGCGAACACAACACGAAATGGTCACTCCCACCAATAGTGTTAATGAACAAGAATCAAAGAGCATCGGTATTAATCGTATCTTGGCCTCCACTGAGGGACACTCATTTGCCTCATAACTATTCCGGATGACGGACCAAGCTGAGATATTCAAGCATGTACATGTACTTCCCCAGCTTCTCTTTCAGTAGCTGGTGGAAGTTGGTATAAAGAATGGGGACTTACAGCCTTTGATCATGAACTTTGTCACCAGCACTTTGTCCTTGATTATGAATTTTGTCACTACCCCTAGATCTGTTTGTCAGCACAATTCGAAATACCACAAAAGCAACTGTGTTCAAGGCTTATTGATCAAAGGTCAGAGTCATCATATCAACAAGTAGGCCTACACCATTGCGCTTTGATCACTACAATAATTGCGATGACTTTTTACGTCATAGCTTTAAAGGTTAAAGCAAATAGGCCTATTACGTTAAGGGATACCCTTAAACAAGTTCCCAAGTTCCGGGAACTTCAAGTTCCCAATTGTCAAGTTCCGGGAACTTCAAGTTCCAAAATAAAAGGTAAAACAATTGTTTTTTCCTATTTCAACAAAAAACATTCTAGATACTGCCTTTTGCCTTTCCACGCATTATAGATTGCCAAGCTGCGCGCATGAATGGAATTAAATGTGGTTTTCTAGACCGCGCACACTAATTGTTATGTTCAAATGACGAATTAGGCCTTTATGTGTAGGCCCAACGTTGACCCAAAGTTGAGGTAAGGCTTGCCCAACGTCTGTGACCTTACAACAGCATTAATCCAAGATCGGGTCAATGTCTGTTGATGGGAGATTTACAGCTGGTATTAAAGGGACTGGCCCAGGCTAAAATCATAAAAAAATCGGTGATTTTATTTCGGGTTCTTAATATGACCATATGATGTAAACATGTACATAGACTAGAACTGCAAATTTTTATAATTTTTGTGCTGCGCACTTACCAGTTAGACTAGATATAAAGACGAAATTCCCGCATTTCTTATTTTTGACATGGTTGTCAATAATTACAAATCAGGAATTTCGTCTCTATATCTAGCCTAACCAGTGAATGCGCAGCACAAAAATTATAAAAATTTGCAGTTCTAGTCTATGTACATGCTTACATCATATGGTCATATTAAGAACCCGAAATAAAATCACCGATTTTTTGATGATTTTAGCCTGGGCCAGTCCCTTTAAGCAGCCATCCACAGACCATGCAGAAGTGGTGATCTGAGTAGGCCCGGTTGTTTTTCAAGTTCAAAGACTATTATAACATGCCACTATATGCATAGAAAATATATAATGATATAGGGCCTAGGCAGATGACAGTTACCAGCAAACACCACGCCCTGACACAATGCTGGTTTCACGTTGGGCCAGCGTTGCAGACGGTGGTCGAACATAAAACCAGCATTGGGTCAATGCGTCGTGTTTGTTGGGAAGGAATCCATGTAGTCTCAACGTTGGTCCTTAAAATATCATCGATACTGTTTCCACTGTTATTAAGTACTGTCACATGTCATAATTTTCTCACGGGTTGAGATGCTTCTTGGTTGCCGGTGGGGGGGGGGGGGGCGGTGCATCAGCGTCGCGCGTGGAGGAAAGACCTCATAAGCTCTACAATATGCCATCAATCACGACAAAGACCCAATACTAGTAATCGTTTAATAATGTTGTTCTATCGTTGGCCACCACCACTCGAACTCGAATATACTATATCTGGGAAAATATCATATTGTAATACTCTTCATTTTAGACTTTGTATAATAAATTTGCGGTTCTATTGTAAATTGTATTTCATACCTGTAGGCCTAGGGCTAGGCCCCTATATATTCAATTTCACATCGTGAAATGTTTGCCAAGATCGCCTATACACAATATAAATATGTGAAAAACTAACTTTAGTCTACAGGACCAAAAATTAATGTTGGGTACCAAACTATTTTGCAGACAAAAACGATTTTTGCAAATATTGTTTTAATATATTTTTTCACTGATTTTGGAATTTCGGAACTTGAAGTTCCCGGAACTTGAAAATTGGCAACTTGAAGTTCCCGGAACTTGGGAGCTTGGGAACTTGTTTAAGGGTATCCCTCACGTTAAGGCTGATGCCTTTTATATTAAAATTTAGGATAGATAGTTGACTTGACAGTGTAAGCCTATTTATAACATTTTTTTGCCTGAATGAAAATATTTAGTTCCTCTCGTTTTACATAGATATGCTATATTCAGATATTTAAAAAACGAAGGTCTTATAATTGTGAAGATAAAGACAGCTGTTTATGAGACATAAGGATGTTTATTTTATTAATCAAAAAATACTTTTACATTGCTGTAATTTTATTATAATACTATTTTCACTTACATGTCGTAGTGCTTTAATTTAAGCATTGCAAAAAGAGTTCCGAAAAAAAACGCATTATGTATACATAGAGCCTACAAGACGTAATCGAGCCTGTAAAAGCATATAGACATACATAACCATCCTAACAAACACAAGGCATTGGCTCAATGCTGAACCAATGTTGGTCCACCGTCTACGACGCTGGGACATGATTGGCGCAGCAGTGGGGGAATATAGCGAGTTTGTTGACAGGCGACTCGCGAAATGCCGATCAGCGCTATTAAAAGCATGGGACTACATGGCTATATTAAAAAAGACTAAAAAATACAGACACTGCGCTGAGATGAGGCAGAGGATGGAGAAAAACACGCAAATATTACGAAATTGGGCTATAGCGAGGTTCCACTGAATTTGATTTCCACGAAATTCTGTTATTAGCAAACCTTGCTCTTGATCTGCTGATATGTTTTTTCTTTTGTTTTGTATTCTATTTTTTGCTCTTGAGGCTGAGGAGTATTATAGGGTAGATGGAGTTATGGACAAGCGTTTATTTCTTAATTCATCATTAAGTAAAAGTTTAAACCTGCAAGTTTCGCTTGTTGGCTTTACGGACGTTCCTGTAGGCTGTATTACAACTGCTACATCTCTTAGTCCCTTTCAACACATCTTCTCTTTCAGCTATTGTGGCTCCTGTCCGTTTGTAGGCCCTACCAAAGTTGACATTTCTTGAACTCAACTCATGACAGAGACGTGGGTACGTCCGTTCTATCAGTGATTTGGTCTGATATCTGATACCTGAGCACACACGTCTGAACTCGTCATTGCAGACACCGTTGCAAAATGTGTAACATTCACTCAGTTTCTGTAAAATATCATCCAGCCTTTATGTATCTACGCTGGCCATTGTTCACAATGTGCACGTTTGTCGAGCAGATAGGGTCTTGACAGAAACAGAAAACTTGACCATTCCATCTTCGTGAGCCAATATAGTGCAGCCACTGTCGTCGGATCAAACTGCATGCTCTGTTTGTTTGTGTCTTTGGGTTTTCCATCGTCACGATTTACATAAACTACAGAGTGAAACTAATATAAAACTGATACTGAGAAATAAACAAATACAACGATAAATGATATCGTTTTGTGAAGTTATAATAGCAATGTTAGGCCTATATCAACGTGGTCAGTTTGAAGTAGAACGTGAAATGGCTCGTTCATATGATCAAGGAGGTTATATGGACCTATAACCTCCTTGATATGATCTGGGAAGGCACGTACATAGTTAGGACTACATTTAATAGATTTATGACATGGTCTATATACGGAATACGGCGTCAGCTCATCGATGTTGGCTCTATCACTGAAGTTAAGCAACGTCGCACCCAGTTCATAATTGGATGGGTGACCGCCTGGGGTATCAGGAAGGTTCGCCACAGGGCCTGCCAGGTGCTGTATACACTTGTGGGGCTCGGAGAACCACGTAAATCAGATGGCTCATCTGACTGACCTAGAGTTGGACGTAAAAGAACCTCAATGGACGTAGGCGCAGTTTCCATCCGGCGAGACCCCAGAAAATCCACAATGTGTGAGTACTTGGCACATACGACGAATTTGCTTATAATGAAAATAGCTTGATGCGCCTCAATGGCAGCTCAGCTGTATATCTCCCAGGCGACGGAGTTGGAATTTGAATCATAACAGACCTTGCTAAGTTACTCTGCGACTTAAAATCAATTGAGATAAGGCGCAATATAAATGCAATAATAATAATAAAAATAATGGTCGTACTCTAGGAGTGGATATTACATATATGTTAAATCAAGGAAAATAGAATTTGATTCTATTTTCCTTGGTTAAGTTTACTTTGGAGTGGATAGGTGTTGTCAGCAGAGATATAGAGAATATAATGGTTGTTAGAGTCGCCGTTGTGTATGTAGGTGTATGCCTATATAGATGTGCAGATCCGTATATCTAGCAGCATCCTCAGGCATGCAGTAGCCTACATGAGGCAGCTCAACGCGCACGTGGTCCAAACAACAACATATCTAAAAATAGCCCAGCAGTATGCACAGCGCCACTCTAAGGAGAATCGCTGCACTAACGGGGCGGTACACTGTCTTCACCAGGAGTTGTAATTTAGATAAATATGCGGAAACGTTGGGTAGATGTAGCACTCTCTAGCGGATGTGTTTATAGCCATTTGACACTAATTGTACAATATGTGTAACCGCGAGATTCTTTTCTTTCCAACGATATATTACACATGACTGTCAGTCTTATAGTTTTCAACTTACGGCAGATACAAAACGGACGTTTTTAGATAAATATGACGCTTAAGAGTTGCGCATTTCTTCTCTCTTATCTATTTCTGATATAATATATAACTTCAAAAAGGACAAACAAGTAGGGCCTATGAGTTGACAACAAAAGTGAACAGGCCTACCTAAAGTAGTAACAAGGTAACAACAACAAAATATAGGCTTAGATAGGCCTGCAATTAAACGTAAGGCGCTACGAAATCACTTCTCGAACTACATAGAGAAAGGGGACATTTTGGTCAAAAAAATATTTACGGCCAAACGACACCAGTGTGGTGGTGAACTGTAGGACACAATGTCAGGTTTCATTTTCCACCATAATTATTAGTGAAACTGCCTCCTTTTTTTTACTGTGACATCACTTGGAGCACTTAAAGCATTCTGGATCAGAGGATTCAGATTCGTCTACAACAGTGTATGCCACAAATGTAAAATCGCACCGAATTCGTAATATGGTGTGTGCATCGTTCTTTTTTTAAATGGCATTGCAAATCTACAAAGTCTTGTGGAAATTTTGAAGGTAATACAAAACTTGCAAGACTGAATGTCTTTGATATAGGAAAGCCGGAGCAGCGCTCATTTCCAGGTAAAAAAATCACACGTGGTGGTTGTCATTCCGTCACGATTTTTGATCATTTTTTGAGATTTTATCTCCAATAAGCCTACTAGACATCTTTTGTTTTTTATTCACTTAACATGCATATATATTGCATTTTTAAAATAGCAAGTGTCATTAAAAACGATGTAATTTAAAAAATAAATGCGTGACGGAATTACACATTTTGGATGACAAGCTTGTGACGGAATGACAGAAACGTAAATAATGATAGTTTAGATCTGTGTTGCAGGGGAGACCCGGGCATAATAAGCACCCTGCCTTCAATAACTCAAAAAGTGGATGTTTATTCTATGTGCCAACTCAAATGCTGTAGGGCCTATCTAGATTTGCTCATCACCAAACAATAATTTCTTCGATTGCATTGTTTTTGGATAAGAAAAAAATGTTCTTTTCAACCAGGTAAAAATTACGCATCGTGGTTGTAGGCCTACGTCATTCCTTCATGGTGTAATTCTTCCTTCACTTTTTGGAGGTTGTATCTCTAATAAACCTTCTCTAGACAACTTGTTTTTCTATTCACTGGATAATATATAGTATATTATATAATCTATATATTATTCATATATATTATATTATGTCAAATGTCATTTGAAAAGTTAAATAAAAAAACGAGTTGAATAAAAAAAAGGATTACAAATTTTGTTGTGACGGAATGACACAAAAATAAAATTGTATTGTCTTATGAATGACTAGATCTGTCTTGTATGGGAGACACGGGCATAATGTGCCTTAGAGCTTTACTGATTTTAAAAGGGTAGGCCTATGATTATCCTAGATTCTAGCTTATATAATGTATCTACATTTGCACATGACCAGTAATACTTTCATAAAATATAACTCCGCTTTTATGGCTTTGTCTTTGGATAGGAAAATAAATGTTAATGTTACCCAGATGGCCCATTGTGCCAATAGCAATGGTAAATCTGTTGTAGACTGTTATGATGCTATCTCCTCTAATGTGTGTTAGGTTTCATCCATTCAGTGATGGACGGAGACATAGTAGGCCTAATTTTGTGTTCATGCGACACTCAAATTGGATTTGGCTTAAAAAAGGAACACAAACGTGTCTAATTGTGGTTCTGAAACTTCCCCAATTCACCACATGTGGTTAAAATGTAATTTTACTGCACCGAGGCATTGTACGATCTCTGTTTTTATATAACGATTTTCATGTAAAAATGTTTCTTAAAGAATAATGCATGTCAGAATCACAATAAGAACTTTTGTTCTAATTGTTCACAGGTGTGCAAAAAACAACAAAAAGTGACATTTGAGTGTCAATGTATTTCGTCACGTTAGCACGAAAGTGAAACTCAGAAATATATATAACAAATGTTTCCAATGTGTCTGAAAGTGTATCATACTTTGATATAAAAAGCCATCTTTTTATATATATAGTTCTAGAATATGCATATAAAAAGAAGAAATGGCATATCTTACAATGCCATCGTGACAGCGTCAAATCACTAAATTTGTTCAGGTTTCAGAAGAGCATTGATATATGAACAAGATTATTCTTTTCTGACTACCTACCATCATGGCAGGTATTAATATAAGCTGTAACGTTAGCATGGCACAGTACTGTAAAAATAATATCAGGTGTGCAATTAAAGATTAAAACACTATGATGCTGTGCATAATTATATGCATGGTAGATTCACACAGTTCACTGAACATAGGCTGCATTTGTATATATGAGCCACAGCAGTCCTAAACATGTGCTAACTTGAGATAAGTTTGAACACCTTTGTTGTTAATGTGACAGTATAAACTTGACACATGTGTATCGTGACCTGCTCTTTGACCCTTTATATGTTAACGTGACACTTTGTGTGACACTGTCACTGTCAACGTGACAGTGTTATTTATAGGGTAAGTGAGATCCTTCTTCTCACCCCTTTAAAAATAAGGTGTCCAAATGTGAAATCCAAAGATTTGTGTTTAGTCCAATTGTGTTTACATATCCAGTATTACGTCAAGTACATCAGTGGTTGGAAAATGTTCTTTAACAACAGAATACTTTGGGGGGTGGCATTGGCATCTGTCACGTTAGCACTTGATGTTTATTCCAAATAGCAAAAATAAAATCCTGTAGCCCTTCTACAATGGAACAATCTGAAACCAGCCATTCAAGTAAATATTTATAGCTGTGTGCATATAAATTCTGGGCAAGGTTGCGACTTCTATTAGCACTGTTGCTAACGTGACACTAGCAACATGTTAAAATAAACGTTACGTTGGCATGACTTAAATGCAACAAAAAACACACTTAGCTTTAGAATATATACTTGTTTAATCCGAAATATAATCTTCTGTCTTTTAATTTTCACTGGAAGCTGCTTCGTTGTCCCTGCATCTTTTAATTTTAACTATATTTATTTATTAGTATAATACTTTGTATCATTGACATTCATCAGATATCAAGTGTCTTGACTTCTGTCACGTCAGATGTTGCTGTTTATTACAAACCATCAAAATACAGTTATTCAAGCCATTCTACAATGCAATAATCCAAAATCAACAATACAAACATTTATTTCTGAGTGGGTGGAAAAAATTCTAGCCAGCGAAGTATCTTCTAGTAACACTGTTGCTAACGTGACATTAACAAAGTGTTAACAAAAAAACGTCACATTAGCATACATTAAATTCAACAAAAATGATACTTGGCATTAAGCAACCTCCTTGTCTGATCACAAATACAATCTACAGTCTTTTAATTTAAATTTGAATATTGTTTATGGTTGCTTCATTGTTCCTGATATTCTCAGCAGATTTTATAGTAATTCTAATAAATCATTTATATTTTTTTCACAAAAATCATTTTTTGTTCTATTGATTTAATAAACTATCCCATTGACACACGTATATGAAAACTAGCATAGTACTGCTGAAATCTGTACATTTTGACCACATTTTGATCAAAAAAATTATGGTCGGGAAGTCAATGTGGCACTTTATCGTGTTTAGTGTCATATATATATCAGGATTGGATTTGCACACGCCATTCCGTCACGTCATTCCGTCACAGTCATATGCATTAAAGTCCCCACAGGAGTGAAAATTAACCTGTACCCTTAGGCTCATAAACTGAGCAGAATTTTTACTTTGAATCACTTCACCAGAAACAACATGTCCGAAAACGTGTCATTCCGTCACATAGAATCAGTGTAAATTTTTTTAACTGTGATCAACTAAATGAGTTTCTAATATTTGTTTTCAGGCAAATCAATTCAGACGTTATTGTAAACAAAATGTAAATGCTCGGCATAATGATGTAAAATCTGCCCTAGGAAATATATTATATAAAATTAGCGAAAACGGTCATTCCGTCACGGTGGAATCCATGACTAGCTGAACACTAAGCGTGACTAATAATAGTCAGTCAAGTATAATATTATATAAGACATAGCCTATCTACAAGGTAGGGAATTTAACCTAATGTTGGGCTGATGTTGGACCATCGTCTGCGACGCTGAATAGATAAATGAATAGATAAATGGGGTTTTAGTGCACACATAGGCTAAACTGGGCCACGAGAACCTCATGAGGATAGTGAGATGAATGACACTGCCCAGACACATGATTCGAAATTCGAACCCTGGCGATCTGAGGATGAGCTCGCTACCTCTCGGTCACATAGGCTCCCCACAATATTATTGAATATTTACGAGTGAGCAGGGAAGAAAAATTGTGTTTCTTTGAAACGTGAATGCCAAAGTGGGGTTCGAACAAATAAAAAAGTCTTATGATGATGCTAATAGTTACAGGTCCATGTTTACAGGGGTATCTACTTTCTAAAATATGAGAAAACCCATGTTTTGATACGGATACATTCTGTCAAACTATGAACCCTTTAACCGCCGGTGTCGCATATATTCGGGTTTTCATTTTTTTATTAGCACATTAAGTACCACGTTTTAAACATGGTAAAGATAAAATGAGACATTATTCAGCAATATTTGAAAACAGTTGACCTCCATTTTGTCAAATCTGATTAATTTTCACTCACTTGAAGTTGTGGATCGCGTCAGCGAGACACAACTTCAAGTGGGCGGAAATTCAGATTGAATAAATTGGCGGTTAAAGGGTTAAAAAATACAATCCGGATTTAGAGAAAATCACTCGTATAAAAATGCTTTAACTTTACTGACTGTTTATAACAAGTGTGGTTCCTTCCAATAGAGATCTCTTAACCCTCAAAGCGCTGAAATATTTTTGTATAAACTATGGAGACCAAAGAGTTATTTTCAATTTGAAATCGTCATAAATATCTTAGTTAGCTCTTTCCGCTTCATTAGAATACCTATGCTATAGGTCTCTGGCCATTAGAAATATTTCTTTCTTTCACAGTGCGGGCATCGACTTTGAACGTCAGAATCTGACGTCTACAGACACCATGTCTTAGTTAGCTCTTTTCGCTCCATTTGAATACCTATGCTATGGGTCTACGGCCATTCGAAATATTTTATCTCCTACAGTGCGGACATCGACTTTAAACGTTAGAATCTGACGTCTACAGACGTCAGATTCTGACGACTAAAACTAAAGTCGATCCCCGCGCTGTAAGGATTAACCCTTGAAGCGCTGAAATATGTTTGTATTAAACATGAATACCAGAGGGTTATTTTAAATTTGAAATCGTCATAAATGTCTTAGCTAGCTCTTTCCGCTTCATTTGAATAACTATGATATGAAATTACGGCCATTATCAATATTTTAATTATTTCAGTGTGAGGACCGTTTTTATACGGTCTACAGACGTCTGACTCTGATGTATAAAGACGGTTATAGCATACCCTCTCACAAATCATGATTATCATTGTAAGAAAATTAAAGCTGTTGGGTGTGACTCACAATGCAAAAAGGTACTTGGCGGAATTGTTGCAATTGTTTATCATTATCTTTACACATAGATGTCTCTCAGATGTACCCGGACGCCATTTTAATGTCGTTTCGAGCAGTTTTATTGTTATAAGAAAGTATACTTATAAACACGCCTGTTTTTCCTAAATATATATGGAGAATATCAAGGGGGTTAAACGCCGGCACCTCATAAAAGTTGCTAATTCTCAGAAGAATAGAACAACCGTCAAGGGGTTTCTTTTTTCTCTTAGATGTGGCGAAAATCTTAAAAACATAATTTGGCATTGGGCTTATGTTAAACTATAGTCGAATGGAAATTAATAAATGACATGCGAATTATCATGGTACAATTTATCCATACCAGAACATAATAGCTAGCTCTTACCTGCAATAAACTGTTACATTAACCGTCTCAGTGCGGAGACCGTCTTTATACGTCAAAATCTGACGTCTACAGACGTCAGATTTTGACGTATAAAGACGGTTCCCACACTGAAACATTTATAATAGTCGTAGACACATGACATAGGTATTCAAATGAACCGAAAAGAACTAACTAAGAAAGTTAAGATGATTTCAAAATGAAAACCCATTTAGTCTCCATGGTTTCAACAAAAATAATTTAGAGTTGTAAGGGTCCATCTAAATAGTAAACAAAAGATAAGTAACGAGTCATCGAATTACCATGTCATGCGCATAAGCGATATAAATAGTTCGTTTATGTTATTGCGTCATGCGTCTATGCATAAATATTGGTATGTTGATATTTTTCAAGAACAAGTGACATGCACAGACGGCAGGAGACTTGGGGTTTGCTATGAAATTTAATTCCAAAACGCAGTGACCTATTTATTAGCTGAATGTTATCCTCTCGTTGGATAGTCTCCATTTCTGGTCATTGCGTCGAAATGTTTACTCTAATTTCCCAGTAGTCCAACCCTTAAAGCGCTGAAATATTTTTGTATAAATTATGACGACCAAAGGGTCATTTTCAATTTGAAATCCTCACAAATATCTTAGTTAGCTCTTTCCACTACATTTGAATACATATGCTATGTATAAATAGTTTTACTCTTTCAGTGCGGGGATCGACTTTAGCCGTCAGAATCTGACGTCTACATACGTCAAATTCCAACGATAAAAGTCGGTCCCCGCACTGTAAGGGCTAATTAGATCCTAATGCGACTATCAGGAGCGGCACCGGTACAATAGATAAACACAGGGTTATTAATGAAAGCAAGGTCATAGATAAAAATGCTGGCCATCGCGATGATGGCTGCTCCTCTTGGTGACATTTATCGTTGTGTAAACTCATGGCCACATAAAAATTAACAAAGGTTGAAAATATTAGATTAACTCTAGCCCGTTATACTCAATAAACTTATGCTGATAAAACGGCTATGGTAACTGAAATTAAATGTTATGCATCTTTCAAAATATTTCTCATATACACAACGGAGAGAGGGGAGGGGGGGGGGGGTGTCACCTCCACGTGGTCCTGCGAAACGTTTTAAAGGGCTAAGAACATCTATTAAGTCGTCATATATGATTTAAATTATTTGACTCATTCTAATCTCATCTATATTGTCAAATGATTGTGTTGAATGATTTCTCTCTTGTGTCCAATATATAAAGCTTGTTGACCCCCAAATTGATCGTTTTACACATATTCGTCAACTGTGATTTTTATTTGTGTATTACATCTGTTTGTCCCCTGAGTCAGTGGTTGCTCAGTGATTGGTTTACACAGAGAACTGTGAAGGTTGTCCACAACAAATACAGATTGCAGGTGCTTTTGAAACTGCCGACAACACGCCACACAAGTGTCTGTCTGCCCCCACCCCTCCATGAGATGTCGACACATATTGCGCCAGCCGATTAGAAAACTTTTAGCAGGACAGCCAGCCAATAACAAGCCTGCTACGATATGCTGAAAATGAGAGTGGTAGTCCCAGAGCTAGGGGGGGTTTATTTGTGTTGAAAGGTCCATACGATCCAAGAGTTCCACCTATACTGAAATTTTCTCAGGAATCCGAATCTGCGCGTCTTACAAAAATCATCCTGTCCAAAAGTACCGTAAAAACCCTTTAAACACTAGTACCGTCAAAATCGCAAACCGCAATTTGAAATATTGCGTATGAAGTGATTGTTTGCTAAAACTGTGGTAATTTTCTATTTAAATAATTTTAAATTATTTTTTGTCTCTCACATATGACACAGGCTTTCACATGGATGTAAAATATTTTGTGTCTGATCAATGACAAATGCACAACATAGCTTTAAGTTGGTATTTTAACACGTAATTTTACCCATTTTTCATACTTTCCAGTAAATAGACAAAATACTTTTCTCTCAGCCGATTTTTGTATAGTATAAATGTTTAGTTTTGCTTCAAACATGTTCTAGAACATATTTAAATCAAAACTAAACATTTATACTAGAAAAAAATCAGCTGAGAGAAAAGTATGTTGTCTATTTACTGAAAAAGTATGAAAAATTACATGTTCAAATACCAACTTAAAGCTATATTGTGCATTTGTCAATGATCGGACACAAAATATTTTACATCCATGTAGCTTTCTATTGATATCAAATATGTTGATATAGCTCAAAATTTGACTACTCAGTGAGCAATAATGTGAGAAATGGTCAATTTTCCCGAGCCTGAAGAAAAGCGAGCTAATTTTACCTCTAACCAAAAAAGGGAGTAATATGTTCACATAACTCATTATTTTTATTCCAAAAGGGTTAATTTTAAGTCAACAATAGTTTTAGAACATGTTTGAATCAAAACTCAATATTTATTATACACAAAAATCAGCTGAGATAAACGTATTTTGCCTATTTACTGAAAAAGTATGAAAAAAGGTCAAATTAAGGTTTAAAGCTCTCTTGTGCATTTGTCAATGAGCAGACACAAAATATTTTACATGTGAAGGCCGGTGCCAGTAGCTTTCTATTGATAATAAATATATTGATATAGCTCAAAATTTGACTACTCATTGGGCAAAACTGTGAGATACATACAATTTTCCTGAGCTCAAAGAAAAGCGCGCACATTTTACGTCTAGCCAAAAAAGCATATAACATGTTCACATAACTCATTACTTTTATTCCAAATGGCTTAATTTCAAGTCAACAATAGTTCTAGAACATGTTTGAATGAAAACTCAACATTTATACTATACAAAAATCAGCTGAGAGAAAAGAATGTTGTCTATTTACTGAAAAAGTATGAAAAATGGGTAAAATTAAGCGTTAAAATTCCAACTTAAAGCTCTCTTGTGCATTTGTCAATGATCAGACACAAAATATGTTACATCCATGTGAAGGCTTTCACATGTAGCCAGTAGCTTTCTCTTGATATCAAATATATTGATATAGCTCAAAATTTGACTACTCAGTGGGCAATAATGTGAGAAATGATCAATTTTCCCGAGCCTGAAGAAAAGGGAGCTGATTTTACCTCTAACCGAAAAAGGGAGTAATATGTTCACATAATTCATTATTTTTATGCCAAATGGGTTAATTTTAAGTCGACAATAGTTCTAGAACATGTTTGAATCAAAACAAAACATTTATACCTTACAAAAATCGGCTGAGAGAAAAGTATTTTGTCTACTTATTGAAAACGTATGAAAAATGGGTAAAATTACGTGTTAAAATACCAACTTAAAGCTATATTGTGCATTTGTCATTGATCAGACACAAAATATTTTACATTCATGTGAAAGCCTGTGTCATATGTGAGTGATAAGAAATAATTTAAGATTATTTAAATAGAAAATTACCACAGTTTTAGCAAACAATCACTTCATACGCAATATTTCAAATTGCGGTTTGCGATTTTGACGGTACTAGTGTTTAAAGGGTTTTTATGGTACTTTTGGACAGGATGATTTTTGTAAGACGCGCAGATTCGGATTCCTGAGAAAATTTAACTATAGGTGGAACTCTTGGATCGTATGGACCTTTCAACACAAATAAAACCCACCTAGCTCTGGGACTATGGGGGAAATGTGACGCCACCCCATCTGCACATTATAGAATGGCTGCATCTGTACGCTGACAGTGTACGATTGGTTATGAGTGGTGGGTGATCACAGACCTGGGCCCGTATTCTCGTACAAGTTACGATATATCTTGGGTTTCAGATTGGTCAAGATGGCCATCTCGACCAATCCGAAGCCTGCAATATATCGTGACTTGTACGAGAATACGGCCGCTGACTACTAACTACAAGATACACATATCCCTGATGTATTTGTTGAATTTTCTGGCTAGCTATTAATGCTTTGTTATGAATGCTTCGTTATGAATGTTCCGGTTATAATTATGAATTTATTTTAGCATGTTTTTATAAAATCACTCAACTTCAATGGTTTATCTGTAGCTATGCAGATGGGGTGGTCTTAGAGATAATGGCTATAATATGAACTATAATCAGATAATAGCAATTACAAATAAATACAACTGTACATACAACAAGCACAAGGTGGCAAAAATAATGAAATGTTTTATTTTAATCGAGCAAAAACACATATCATCAGAGAACAGGAGAATACATAATTGGTCATACCTATTGTAGGCTCCTGTTCGCAAAAAGCATTATCTAAAAGGTTATGTGGCTAAATTATGTTTTATTAACACCTGATTAAACATGTTAAATATGTACAACAACAAAAAATAAAAATACGCAAAGTTTTTCACATTAAGATATATAGTTGTATAATTAACCATATCAATTAGGTTTATATAATTAGGTTGGCGAAACCATAATATATTTACCATCATGGATTAGGTATTTACATCAATCGATATATATTCTTCAGCTGCTCCATCGTTTGCACCTCACAGGCTTACATCTTAGTGTAGGGTTCAATTTATGCAGGTATACGATATACCTCTCAGAGATAGGGACTGTCTGGACACTGGGTGGACTTCGTCCATCAGGGATGATGGGGTTCGCATACGGGATGTACCTCGCTGCACACGGAGTAGATACTTCAGCTATTACCAATTTTCAGCGTTTCATGAACTAATCGGTATAAATCGTTGATACATGATGTGTAAATAACATAATTATAACATAACGCAAAATGTGACACCACACAACAAAATATGTATCGTAACAAGTATCTGAGGTCAAATATTATCATCACATTATCATGAATTATGTCAGTACGTTACTGCAATGGACAGAAATTAAACTTGAATGAGCCAGACACCCCTCTCATGCCATTATTTGCGTTGCATAGCAACTCTTGTAAGAATAACAAATGGCAACATGAGTAAAATTTGCCGACTTTCTAAATGGCAACATATTCTGCATTGCAGTGTATAAAATACAGGGGCATGCACCTGTGCACATGGGGAGGGTCAGAAGGGTCCTGACCCCTCTTTGAGCTGCAGATTTTTTAAATTTACCATATTTTTCCAAATTTAACTTCTTGACACCCCCCCCCCCCCCCATGACAGAAAGCTGCGCACGCCCCTGCAATATATTTACAACCATTCTAAACATTCAAAGAAAATGTTTTTACACCCAGCTCTTAACATGCTTAACATTTCTTATCTACTAACTACATTCAGATGTAGTTTTCTCTACATTTAAAGTTTATATTCTTGCCATGTCTGATTTAGTTGTGAAGTCAACAATCGAAAAGCTTCGAAAAACATGATTTAATATGTCAACCTCTTGATATAATCATAGCATCATACACTGTGATGACAACAGTTAGCATGATCATTAGCTTTAATAGATCTACTACTTAGATCAAACTACAAATATACACCACACATATCGGATATATTAGGATAAGTTCTAATGTTTATTATGTCTGCATGTCGCTCCAGACTGGATCAATGGTCTCATATCGTACAAAATAATTATTTATCCTGTGAACAGCCTGGTGTGTTTTGAGATGTAACTTCGTTATAAATCCTTTATGACAAATATCACATTCAGAAGGTTTTTTCACAGTGTACAATAGCTGATGTGTTTTCAACTGTTATTTCCATGTAAATCATTGATGACAAGTATCGCATCGATAGGATAACCTTCGGTGTGTGAATCTACTGTGTCGTGTTTCACACCGGTTTTATCATGTTTATCTCCAGCGTGAACTGGTGAGATTTCATGCAGCTATTTGATGCAAATTCTTTTGTGACAAATATAGACACTTGCACGGTTTGTCACCAGTGGGAACACTTTGATGTGTTTTCAGTTTGTACTTCCGTGTAAATTTTCAATTGTTGCTGCTGTGTAAAGAATTTACCACAAACATTAGTATAAACATATTTATTTTCAGAGGATTACATAATAGCTACAAAAAGCTAATTGAGTGGTTTCCTCGAATAGAATAGAATACAATAGAAAGATAGAAAGAAAACAATGAATAATCACAAAACACATGCCTATTGTAATACATTATGATTATCAGATTATATGATAATTGAGTTGCCTTTGTTCACCAGTGGAGCGAGACAGTGTAGCACAAACATTACAGGTCAAAGGATGATTTTCGGCGTGAACTATTTCGTGGCTTCTCAGACTGATTATGTGTGTGAACTGCTCGCCACATGCTGTACATAGATAAGGTTTATCACCATTGTGAACACGCTGATGCGTTTTTAGATTATATTTTGTTTTAAATCGTTTACCACATGTATCACACCAATAAGCTTTATTTTCATTGTGCACATTGTGGTGGGATTTAAGCTGGCTATTAGTTTGAAACCCTTTCTGACAAATATCACACTTACAAGGTTTATCACAAATGTGAACAATCTGATGTGTTTTCAGCTGTGACTTCCATGAAAATCCTTCACCACAAATATTACACACATACGGTTTCTCTCCGGTGTGGATACACTGATGAATTCTCAGGCTGTTATTTGTTGTAAATTGAGTATGGCAAATATCACACATATGAGATTTCTCACCAGTGTGAACAACTGGGTGTGTTTTCAGATATTGGCTGGTTATAAATCCTTTATGACAAATATCACACTTATGTGGATGATTTTCGGAGTGAGCACGCTGATGAAAATTCAGATCATTCTTTGATGTAAAACCTTTATGACAAATATCACATTTAAAGGTACGTCACCAGTGTGAAAATGCTGATGAGCTATCAGCAGTGACATATGTGTAAATCCTTTATGGCAGACATCACACTGGTATCGACAATCTTCTGTGTGGATAGCCTGGTGTGTTTTCAGACTCGCTTTCCACATGAATTCTTTATGACAAATATCACACTGATATGGATTATCTCCAGTGTGAATAATGTGATGGGCTTTCAGCTTTTTCTTTGTTGGGGTTTCTAAACTCTGAACTTTAAAGTCTGAAATTAGAAGTCCAAAGTCTGAACTCTTTAAGTCCGAAGAAATCTGAAGTAGCCTATATTGTCCAAAGTCTAAAATCCAAAGACCGAAGTTCAAAATCCGAAGGACGAGGTCTGCTCGAAGTATGTCAAAAGTCTAAAATCCGAACGCTAAGTCTGAAGTTCAAAGTTTGAAATTCGAATTCTGATGTCTGAAGTTCGAAGTCTGTCAGAAGTCTTAAATCTGAAATGTGAAATTCAAAGTCAGAAGTCCGAAGTCTGATGTTCGAAGTCCTGCCGAGGTCCAAAGTCTGAAGTAGGAGTCTGACGGCTGAAGTCTGTCCGAAGTTTGTCTGAGGTCTGTCATAAGTCTGAAAACTGTCCGAAGTCTGTCTGAAGTGGTCTGCATGATAGCGATCACCATTGATCATCAGTTCTCCTGATCCTCATAACATATATTATAATGTATTTCTTGGGCTTATTTGCTTACATATGTATGTTTTTTTTTGTTGTGAGACAAATAAATCATTCGAGTCCGAAGTTTGATGTCTGTACGATGTCTGACAATGAAGGCTACAATCCTACGTCTGAAGTATGTCCGAAGTCCACAATCCGAAGTCTGAAAACTGATGTCTAATGTCCGCAATCGGACGTCTGATGTACGAAGTCTGACGAAATATGAAGTTTGATGTACGACGTCTGTCCGAAAACTGTCCGAATTATGTCCAAAGTCTGAAGTACTACGTATGTCTTTTCAAAACCTAGAGTCCAAACTCCAAAGTATGTCCAAAATCCGAGTCTGAAACTAAAGTCTAAAGTCTAAGTCTGAATCCGAAGTCCAGAGTCTAACGCCCAAAATTTGAAGTTTGAAGCTGAAAGTCTTAAGTCGAAAGTCTATCTGAAGTCCGTTCAAAGTTCTTTGCAAGTATTATAACTTTGTCATATAATAGGGCCTACCGATATTACATACTGTGTGTTTCTAGATCAATTATGACAATAGCAGGCCAATTGTCTACCGATAAGCCTGCATATTTCTATAATTATTTCAGGCCTAGTCAAATTTTCATTTCTCCGTTTTTTAAACGAGGTCTACTATATTTCAATGTTATTCGAAGATCATATTATCAAAATATATAAATAGGTGAAATAATATTTCAGAATGAGATTATATAGACTAACATTTAATTAAAGCAGCCCCTTAGAATGACATCAATTTTCGTTTTTACGTCCGCATTGAAGTAGTGTATCCCACGGATCATGTTTTTATTTTTTTCAGAATTTTCATATTTTTACAAATATTTTTAATCAACATTTCTATGAAACCAGAAGTAACCCAAGCAAACTATTTGTATACCTGAAGGACGATTGAATGTTTTCACAGCATTGGGCCACATGCTGATGGCATCGGCCCAGCGTTGAGTAGACAATCAGTGCTGCAGGTGTGTCTTCCCGTGTCCTGACTATGAGACAGCAATTAGCGGCGACTGCTCGGATCTTACCGTCTGATACGTGGGAATATGTAATGGAAATTGCTTAATATTGCTGACTTGTTTTGTTTACATGGCAATATACGACCTGGAAATACAACTATTTCGCTCTTTTTCGGTGCTTTAAAATAGTTTTTTGACTTTTCTGTATTTTTAGCTAAGATCAGTAGGCTATATTGCTTCATATAAATAAAATTCTCAAAATTGACAACATTGAGAATGTCTCATCCCAAGGGGTCCCTTTAACAAACAATATAAAATGCAAACACACGTGTAGGCCTAAATGTATTTAATATACAAGCGACTAGGCCTACCTCTAATACAATTTATACAATTTATAATTATATTGATTAGAGTTTAATTGGACAGCGCCTCCCCTAATGCAGCAAAATTTCGTCACCGACACCTCCAGGATCCCAGCAAGCACGACACATCGAACCAATGTTGGCCAATGTCGGCCGCTGTCTACGACGTCGGCCCAACATTGGACCAACATTGGGTCGATGTGTCGTGTTTGCTTGGATAACCGGAGCCACAGGCTATGTACCCAACAAACACGATGAAAATTGTTGGAGTTGTTAGTTTCTCAATGATGAGCCAACGACGGCGATGCTGGCCTAACATTAAAACAGCATTGGTTGAATATATTGTGTAAGTGTTTGCTTGGCCTCAGCAAAAAAAGGATATCCCCCATGAACTGCTTGTCGCGCTTTTCGCGTAGCCAGAGAATGGAGGCAGAATATTATAAATATATAATTATAACATGACTGTATCTGCATAGATACAGATCCCGGGATACAAATACATGATGATGTACTACTTTGTGTTTTCTGGGCAGGTGGGAGGACCGTATCGTATTTCTACAGATCTGTAGAAATATGATGCAGTCCTCCCAGCAAACACAAGGCATTGACCCAATACTGTTTCAATGTTGGGCCAACGACGGCGACGCTGTCCAACATTGAAACAGCATTGGTTGAATGCCTTGTGAAGCCTTGTGTTTGCTGGGCGGTGTCACTGCGTTGAGGCCTAATGCACGTGCGGCGCATACAAGCCCTCTAGAAGACTTGTTGACCCAGTGAACTGTATATACATGTAGTTCACTGGGTTGACCTGTATGCTGTTTATTGGAGCTCGTAGTGCAATGAAGAAAGTGCTTTTTAACAGACACATGACGTTAGATATGTTTTCAGCTCAACGAATTTAACGTCATTGTCGTGGAATAAATCGATACTAAAATACATTAAACTCAGACAACTGCAACAGTAGAGCTTTGCTCTACTAATAAAAACAGCAGTGGTGTAGGTTTATTGATCTGTTGATCACAGCAATCACAGCTTGAATCGACTGATTTCTATCATTAACATGAATAATTTGTTAATGGTGATTACTATTTTTCCACACTATGGAGTTCGTTTAATATATTGAATACCCTGAATATAATCTTATTGGTGTATTTGCATTATTTTTTTTTGTTTTAAACATGACTTGTAGCTTTGTATTTGTCTTGTATAGTTAAGTACATGTACCCACCGGGTACACGACGTTGTTGCGACGTTGAATCAACGCTAATGACGTTGGTTCAACGTTGCAGCAACGCCCTGTGCCTGCTGGTTAGCATAGAACACGTAGTGCATAACGTCGTTTTTCGACATTAATAGTCATTAAAAGCGACAAAATTAGGCTAAAATAAATAGAAAAAATCTATATTTTTATATTGGCTTCTGAATACGACCATATGATGTGAACATGTCCATAGACTAGAACTGCGTAAGCTTTTTAATTTTTGTGTTGCGCATTTACCAGTTAGGCGAGATATAAAGACGAAACTCCAGATTCTTATTTCGGACAACATGTATGCCTATAGACATGTTTACATCATATGGTCATATTGAGAAGCCAAAAAACACTGATTTTTTTATGATTTTAGCCTGATTGTGTCGCTTTACGTGATATTGTAATACGATAAAAGAGTCCAGCCCATTGATCGTGTGTTGATGAGATGAATGATGCACTGGATGATGTATGTGTCTTGTGCTGTCAATACCATATGTGACATGTGCAGTGTCTTTTGTGGTTAATGTGTTTCAGTGTAAATGTATGTAAGTGTGTTGTCAAATCTGAATTAACCTTTCACTACCATACATGACGGAAATTTCCGTCGTCATTCGTCAATGAACGTAACCATAAAATGACACAAATTTTCGTCAAATATATACTGCATTTATGTATTTTTCGTCATTTGAAGCTGGAAATTGCGTTAGCAATTCCAGCTTCAAATGACGAAAAATAGAACTCCCACACCAGTATATCTGGATCCTGGCATGCACTCCGGCCTGGAAGTCAAAGGGTTAATAAATTATACTGATAGGATAATTATACAGAGAAAATATTTTCTGATCAAATTTACCCTAGAAAGTAGTCACGTTAAATTTAAAAAGAGTAAAATGTGTCCTAATGGGCCCAAGTCTAGCCCTGAATACAAATCTATTCCGCTCGAGCTACATAGGCAGCTCGGGCGAAAAAGCCTAGTATCCGTGTATTCAAGGCTAGCCCCAGTCTCCCTTAACCCTTTCACTACCATACATGACGGAAATTTCCGTCGCCATTCGTCAATGAACGTAACCATAAAATGACACAAATTTTCGTCAAATATATACTACATTTATGTATTTTTCGTCATTTGAAGCTGGAATTGCTAACGCAATTTCCAGCTTCAAATGACGAAAAATAGAACTCCTACACCAGTATATCTGGATCCTGGCGTGCACTCCGGCCTGGAAGTCAAAGGGTTTAATAAATTTGACATCATTGCCAGGCTGCTAGCCCGTGGGACCGGTTGACAATGTTGACTACCAGGCTGCCTGCATACCTACCGACAGTAGGCCTAGATACCTGTATACCATTTACAATGATGGCAGGGCCTAGTTAGGAATATTTACAGGGGCGGATTTAGCTTTTCACTCACGGGGGGGGGGGGGTGTAAAACTTGACAAAGGAATACTTCACTGTATCAGGGTCCGGAGGGCCCGCCCGCGGTGACATTTTTATTCATACCACTATCCTAAACAAGAGACGCTGAAGCAATCTTGGTTTAAAATAGGCTATATGCAATGTCTGCGACATTGACCCAATATTAATACAGCATTGGCCCAACGACTAGTGTTTCATGGACTGTTTGACACTACACTGTGTAGACTAGCCCCAGTGGCTGAACTCGGAGAGTACGACACTGCTATGTGTAGACCATGTGGGGTAATTATGTGTAGGCCTGCAATATATCTGTGAGCAGAACCGCGGCCTGTAAAGCTCTACGGACACTGTGCATGCTGTGTAAAACAAAGACGGCTACAAAATCCCGTAATTTGACAGGCAAAGATTATATAATAGGTCTACCGCTACAATGTACAGTGCTGTTTATTGCATGAAAGAATGATATTTAGAGGCCTACCTTTCACAAGTGATCATGAAATATAACATTCAATATGAGGAGTCCACACTGTTGTTTACCACATGGCTACTACAACTGTTTACCATTCTGATCTCAGAGATTATATCTCAGATACCACACGCTCATTTCGCGATGGCGATTGACCAGATTTATCATCCGTTAGTGAGCGTTACCACGTGATTTTATAACCATTCCTATAACCACGGAACTATTTTGGTGTTCACTTCGACTCATTACTTATCCTTTTTTCAATATTTAATTTGATCTTAGCGTTTGCTACAGGTAAGGGCTATTTATGTTTAGTAGTGGATAAATTGAACCAGCACAATTCGCATGTCATTCAGTAATTTATATTTGCCAGTGTTTTGAAGCCGATTGTTAATTCTGTCAGAAAAACGTAAACATGGACCTTCTCACAGCAGCGCGTAGGCAGAAAAAGTAATCAATTGAATGTTTTCTATTTCTATGTGAATAGAAAGTTATATGTGGCGGAGAAGTGGTGTTTTATATTTGCCATATATATTCAGGACACTCAAGCGTGTTTATAAGCCTCGAGTTGTTATATCAACAAAACAGCTCAAAATGAGCAGTTTCTGTCGAAACATGGCGTGTGGTTACAGAGAGAGAGCGGGTTTGACCTGAGAGACATCTATGTGTGGAGAATGACTGTTTACAGCATCTACAAAATAATCAATACCTGTTTGTTTGTTTGTTTGTTTGTTTGCTTGGGATAGCTAGCCCTCAAGTGGGGCTGCCCGGGCCTTCCGACTTTGTCGATCGCTCACTGACTCCCGGCAAGGATCAATGTATCTCTTAGAACCCATGAGTGCCGAGCTGATTGTCTCACTTTACGAATCTGCCGACCAGCCACTCCCCTCATCCTCTGCTTTTCCTCAGTGCATCTCCGGACTCAACTTCGAAGAGTCTCTGATCGCTGTGGTGATGCTGATGATGCCGGGAACCAGTGATTTAACCAAGACGAGTGACCGCGTCTTCTCGCACTCAACAAGCCAGCATTGATCCGCTGCCAAGCGGAGCAGCCCAATTAAATCATATCGGCGACGGACTGTCTATCTGTTTCCAAACCCCTCGAGTCTGTTGCCAGACTCGACGACGGCTGAACCGATTTTTGTTGATCTGTCATCACATCACTGATTGCGACAAAGGAGGTGAGTATTCGCGTCCATGGTTTGCGTCTGCCTCAGACTGGCTTTGGTATGCTGCATGTTATGAATCTGCCGACCAGCCACTCCCCTCATCCTCTGCTTTTCCTCAGTGCATCTCCGGACTCAACTTCGAAGAGTCTCTGATTGCTGTGGTGATGCTGATGATGCCGGGAACCAGTGATTTAACCAAGACGAGTGACCGCGTTTGACAGTGTGACAGTGGTTTTGTCTGTTGCCAGATGGTCTGTTTGACTGTTGCCAGACCCTCAGTTGTAGAGTCTGCTCTGAGAAAAAGGCCGATGACAGAGCCACCCTTTATTTGTCTGTTTCCAGACCGACTGCTTGTCTGTTGCCAGACACTTAGTGTCTGTTGCCAGACTCGGCGATGGAGGAGCCAACCCTTTGTTTGTCTGTTGTTACTTGTTAAACTGATCACGAAAAGGGAGGTGAATAACAGTGCCCATAGTTTGCGACTGCCGCAGACTAGCCATGGTATAATGCATGTCATGGACACCCATATCCATCACCGTAATAGTGTGACAGTGGTTATGCCTCACCCCCAAGTTAAAATTAAGCAGAGGGTTTTGAAGGGTGAGAGCCATATGTTCAAGTTGAAGGAAGGGGCTGAGGGACAAGAGCCATTTGAGTGTAAGGGAGGTGTTCGTGTGCCATGTTGCCATTAAGGAATGGATAGGGGGATGAGAGACAAGAGCGTTGTTAAAATTCCTCTTGTGAGATTTAAAGAGCGAGAGTCAGGTTTAAGTTGAAGGGAATGGGCTAATTGGGACGAGAGTAAATTTACAGACCCTCAGTAGTAGAGACTACTACAGACCGACTGCTTGTCTGTTGCCAGACCGACTGCTTGTCTGTTGCCAGACGCTTAGTGTCTGTTGCCAGACTTATGGAGGAGCCAACCCTTTGTTTGTTTGTCTCCACTTGTCAGACTGATCACGAAAAGGGAGGTGAATATCAGTGCCCAAAGTTTGGTGTATGGAGTATCTTGGTTGTCACTGAGTGCACGCCACGCGTATAGCGAGGCATCATAAGGTTGGGACAACATTGTTTGTACCAGCGCAACCCCTGTCCTTTCCACGAAAAAAGCTACCTTATGTGAAAAAAATAACTTTCAGCAACCCTATTCAATCAAATATTTTCTTGAAATAAACATATGTAAGTAATAATTTTTAATGATTATAAATAATTAGTCTTGGCATTTACAAAGAAAATGCTATGCGAGTAAATAAAATGTGACGCAAATTTGAACAGGTTCAGAGACGCTGGACCACGTGCTAACACCCTGCCAAATAGCAGCTACCTGAGCATAGGGAGAACGGAAAGTAAGGAAACATGTTAGTTTTCTGCTACATAAGAGTATGAAGAGTATATTTCAATCACTTAAATTGTCATGCGTCAAAAAATAAAAAAGATATCATGCAATCACTGATTGCCAAAATATGTGATACCGTAACACTGACAAATTGTGATACCGTAACAAAAAGTTACACAAATTGTTTTTCTTTAAAAAGTAAAGACACTTATTGACGTTGTGCTTTTAATCATTAAGCAATGTAGTATTCCATGTCACTGAATGTGTTTTTAGATGAGTAGATGATGCGTGCTAGCTGTAATCAGCGTTATGGTATCACTTAAATATCGTTACGGTATCACACAGATGACTATTTTTACCGCCAAAGATTTGCCAAAGATTGATCATATCCTCACTTTCTCTTGATATTATAAGGATGTATCTTAACTTTTGTGATGGGGATGAGAGACAGTTAAGACGAGATGAATCTTAAGATGTGTAGTGGGATGGGCTGCAGGAACCAGGTTCTGGAACAATCTTAATTACTAAGCTGTAAAATCATTACGAAAGTGGGCCTACTGGTTAAGATGGACTTGGTCAATTAGCTTGAAGTTTGAGATCGTCTTTTTATAACGAATAATATTTCACCTCGTTAAGCTATTCACTTCAATAAAACCAAAATTGATTATTGCACCTACACTGGACACCGTATTTCAAGATAATATGCTGGCCTACGTTGGCAATCTATACATTACCAGATTTTACAATTTCCTTTCAAAACACAAATCTACATTGATACAAATAAAACACACAATCGATTTTCTGACAATAAAAACACGCACATGTTTACAATGTACATGGGAAGACGTCAGGCATTGGTGGAGAGAAAGGCTGATAAGCTGTTTGTGAACATAATTACATCATATAAAGAAGAGGCCAGCTGAACACCATAATCCCCGCCCCGCCCGCAAGAGATAAACATTTAAGAGTGCATCCTTCCCTTAACTCTCAAATTCTGTTATACAGTGATGGGCTATTTTGCGTTTGATCGAGATTTCTCAGGGCATATCCGTCCCTGAAACCGCACATTTGGTATCATAGTAATGGTCTAGCAGCTACCTGGCTCATTTTGTCAGATATCAGGCATAGTAAAGTTAATTATTACCGATGGTCGACCATTTTGAATTTGATTGAGTTCATTTTTTCAGGGCATATCCCTACCTGGAACCGCACATTTAAATATATTAATGGTCTAGCTATCTGGCACGGTTTGCCAGCTATCAAGCATATTAAAGGTAATTATGGCCGATGGTGGGCCATTTTGAATTTGATCAAGTTGACATTTTTCAGGGTATATCCCTACCTGAAACCGCACATTTTGTTTTATAGTAACGGTGAAGCTATCTGGCTTGGTTTGCCAGATATCAGGTATATTAAAAGTAATTTAGGCCGATGGTCGGCTATTTAAGTAGGCCAAAGTTCTTGAACCCCCTGATGGATGTGTGTGTGCAATATGAAATAAACGCCCCATTGGTTTCCGAGACCTGCTCCAAAAACGCGGACAGATGGCCAGACGGGCGGCCGGATATCCGAGGCAACTCCAATACCTGCCACCCCAGCTTAGTCTCAAAATGTCCGCCATATTGTTTGTAAAGAATTATTCCCAAAATAATCAGATCATTATAAATACCTAGAGAACCACTGCATCAAATTTGAATGCGATCCAACTAACAATTCATAAGATATCGCGCCCACAAGCTATTTGGGTGGCAATTTTTTCAAAATGTCCTCCGTCACCCATCTTTATTTTTATGAATTATTCCCAAAAGTTAATCGGATCATTAGAAATGCCTAGAGAACCACTGCATACAATTCGAATGCGCTCCAACCAACGGCTCATAAGATATCGCATCCATAAGCTTTTTTCACTGACTAATCAGTGAGTGCTCCAGTACGTCACCCACTGATCTTTTTCGTAGCCTTTGCTAATATTCGATACCAGGGGTCTCTGTCGTCTGTTACGTCACCGCCTGCAAACCAGCAGGTAGCAATTCATAAATCACATGAGTGGTGAGGTAGATCGTGATTGGTCTGTTGTGTTTAGATGTACATTTGCCAGAATGCGGGAATATGTACACGCATTGCGAGCCATACCAGCCAGAGAGTATCCAAGAGTGTCCACTTTCTATTTATATTTATTCATAATTATTTTAATGGAGTTTTTTAAAGTATGAACGAGCCACCATTTTTACTATATACAGTATATATCAGTTTATATTCAGTCTAGATTTTTTTATCTTATTTTCAAAAGCGTCCATGCTAATAACATGAATTGGGTTATTTAGCACTCTGTGAGGCCACCATTCTGAAAGTAGGTTTTTTTCCCACAACCCTAGACGCGACAGTACAAGCAGTGGCTGTAAAATCTGTAACCCCTGGTGGTGATTATTAGCCAATAAGAGGATGAATACCAGTGTCTGGAGTGGAGAGACACTGGTGACACGAGTGAATAAGCTTTTTGGTCGGCAATTTTTTCAAAATGTTCTCCGTCAACCATCTTGTTTTAAATGATTTTTCGCCAAAAGTTAACAACATCATCTAAAATACACATAGAACCTCCCCATCAAATTTGAGCGCGATCCAACTTACAGTTCATAAGATATCATGCCCACAAAGCTTTTTGATCAGCCATTTTTTTTTCAAAATTTCCTTCGTCAGCCGTTTTCCATCAATTCTTCCCAAAAAGTATAACAGATCATCAAAAATACACAGAGAACCACCACATCAAATTTGAGTGCGCTCCAACCCACGGTTCATAAGATATTGGGCCCGCAAGCTTTTTGTTACCCACGGTTCATAAGATATCGCGCCCACAAGCTTTTTGGGCGGCCATTTTTTCAAAATGTCCCATGTCAGCCATCTGGGTTTTAATGTATTCTTAACAAAAGTTAAACAAATCATCAGAAATACCCAGAGAACCACACTATGAAATTTGAATGGGGCTATGGGATCCATTCCACGGTTATTAGGATATCGTGCCCACAAGCTTTTTGGGCAGCCATCTTGGAAATCGCCGCTTATGGCGTGGTGCCCCCAAAAAATATATGGGAAGAATTGCTAAGGCATGTGGGTTATGTCTGTAAAATAATAAGCAAAAAATTATCAGCTAACTTCTTAATGAGAGCTAAATTGCTCATACGCCCACGGCGGTGGCGGTAGAGACGGAATAATACTAAGCATTATAAGCATCCCTATACTATCGGGGATGGTTGTTAAATTATTCAGTACTTGAATGTTAACTGCATAAGGCTGCAAAGCGTGCCAATTTCGTGTGTGATACCGTAACTGTCCATATTGTTTGATACCGTAACGAGCCTATTGGGTCACTGCTCTGAGACTACCCATACCACAAACTTTTTTTGTTCTATCTTACTCCTCAGACTATGTGTCTACCCTATAAACATATAAAAAAGTAGTTATTTCCCGACGAGAGCAGAACTATCTCATAACAAAGTTGTTGTACAAAACGGTGTCCAAATGGTCGCGATACCGTAACGACATTTAAACATAAGACTACATGAAAAATATATCACCATTCACACTGACTTCAATTCAATTCGATACACAACATTCGTATCGGCTTATAACTTTCTGTTCTGCGGAGATCGCCTCAGCATTACATTCTCAAAATATACATTGAAGTTCGAAAACCTTGCTGCGGCAGTGATACCGTAACGATGGAACCTCCTGATGGTGAGATGATTGAGATGACACTGTCCTCCGGACACAGGATTCGAAATTCGAGCCCTGGCGGTCTGAGGCCGAGCACGCCACCTCTCGGTCACGGAGGCTCCCCACAATACTGACTTTCACACGTGGATGGGGAAGAAACATTTTTTGTTTCTTTCAAACTCTGGCGTGAAAGGCAGCGTTGATAACCACTACCCTATGGCCCCGCCCCTGTTCAGACATACCCCATCCCATGTTCGAACTAGCCCCACGTGTGGGGTTTGTTATTAAAAAAATCTAACGTTAACATAGCCCCGGTCTATGACAATTTAGGTTTTGATGAAAACTGCTGACTTCTAATTATTGACGTTGAACGCAAAGGAGCACAAAGAGTGTATAAGCACAGCTACCCCATGTTCGAAAAAATCATTCATTTTTTACAATGAATTAAAAGAAAAGTTACAAAAAAATCAATATTTTGGTAAAACTGGAGAAAAAAATAAAACAATTTCATCAGTACGTAGGGCCTACTGTTAGAAAAAACTGGTCCGATCTCTTTACTATAATTAGAGAAATTCATGCTGTTTTGAGAATAGTGTGATGGGCCGAAGTGTGTTCTGGTATCATTTAATTTTCCTTTCCCAATTGTGATTGACCTGAATAACTCATCCGAGAAGCTATCATACACCACTAAAACAGTAAAATTGCTGGGGGCGTACAGCCCTACACCGCTTAGTTACTTGTTGAATTAGTCAGGCGCTGACAGTGGAGGATTCATGATGATTCATGACGCCGGGTGTTTTGGATGCTTGCTCCCTAGAGTTGTTCACTTCGGATAATGTGGGCTATTTTATGGGACTTTTTAAAGTATTTAGCCAGAATTAGAGGAGGCGCCACCCCCTGGATCCGCTCATTGCTGATGCAACGGGTTCTCGTGGTTTACGACACCCATCTTATTCAATAATTAGCAGAAAAGTTTGAATTAACGATTTTTACACGCATGCCGATTTTTAACTTGTTTGGATAGCAATAACATCATAAATGTGTTTTTTCTGGCATAGCCTACCACTGAGCTAAATTTTACATTCTGCTGTGTGCTTCTGGAATAGATGTATACTGTAGATCTGATAATATTCGCGAGGTTTAAATTTTTGCGAATTTCGCCAGAAGGACAAATTCGCGAATTCAAGAATCGCACGAAAATTATTATTAAAGGGACTGGCCCAGGCTAAAAGCATAAAAAAATCGGTGATTTTATAAAATCGGTGATTTTATTTCGGATTCTTAATATGACCATATGATGTAAACATGTCCATAGACTAGAACTGCAAAAGTTTTTTAATTTTTCTGCTGCGCATTCACCAGTTATGCTAGATATAGAGACGAAATTCCCGTATTTCTTATTTTGACATGGTTGTCCATAATTAGAAATCAGGAATTTCGCCTCTATATCTAGCCTAACTGGTGAATGCGCAGCAGAAAAAATTAAACAATTTTGCAGTTCTAGTCTTTGGACATGTTTACATCAAATGGTCATATTCAGAAGCCAAAATAAAATCACCGATTTTTTAATGATTTTAGCCTGGGCCAGTCCCTTTAAAATAGCGCTAATAAAGAAAAATGAATATTCGCAAATTCTGAACTTCGCGAAAAGTCCCAAAATCTGAAATTCGCAAAAATTTAAACACGCGAAAATAACCAGATCTACAGTATATGGTGATACGTAGGTATGAGAGGATTAAGATGATAATGGGCATCACTAATGATCTGGAGCGATGTTACTACACGTCAACCCAATGCTGGCCCATCGTATACAACGCTGGCCCAACATTATAGCAACGTTGGTTTTCCAGGAGGAGATCTACCTGTTTTATTATCTCTGAAACGACGTCACCAACATCACAGCTATCTATTATCTGTGTGCACTTTGAGCTGGGGCCGCGCTGCTGTGTGGCATGATCACGTAGTTTACATGTGTTACCTTATTTATAATATTTTCATTTCATGGAGTTAGCACTTCAAACTTTCTCAAAGCACCTGTGACGAGTTGGTTCACTGTTGTTGAACAAATGGTTCTGCTTCGATAGCCTGTCTTTGCAGGTGTTTTTAGGATTTATTGAAGTTTTTGTAAAAAATTGTATTTTATTTACTCGACCTGAGCTCCATTACAAATGGACGTTCGTGGGACATTTCAGTGATTTTTATTGGTTACCGTGGTTACTGGAGATAATAGAGATTTGTTCTAACCACAGATTATGTGTTTTCTAAAATCACTTCTGAAATCAAGTTGCACAGTTTGTGATCCAGTGTGAATGACGGAATAAAAGGAATAAATCTATGTAGCCAGCATCATCACTCTATGTCCTGAAACACTACTTTATCTTCTGTTCTTAATACAACCCTGGACGTTGAATAAAAGCCATGGGGATCTAGAGGCAAGTTCCCCATTCACCATGCGAGGTTTCTCAAATACAATTCATATTTGTGTGTTTGCATACATCAGCCATATGTGAATATACAATTTAAGGGTCATTTAGTGTCTTTTGGCTATTCTGAGCGAATTTATGCATTGTGTGGGTCCGAATTTTTTTAATATTGTCCTATGGACAATACGATAAACTGAGAAAAAAAAAATTCAATATCTCTGACGAATATTTTTTTATTCCACATGCAATGTGCTAAAATACACAAATTTGTACACAAATGTTATGTCTCCCAATATCTAACACCTGAAACATAGACTATTTTAACATGGAAGATATCTTGGAAATAACTTAACCCCGAGTTATTTTGTAGCGCAATTGTTATGTTCAACGGAATTTCTTCATATACAGACATGAACTCAATATAAAAAGTTGCCAAGGATACATTTACTGAGGCTTTTTAGCTGTCTCACGCAAACCGGTCAACTCAGCAACGCCAATGTTATCTAAACTCCTCAAATTGTGGTGTGATACCATTCATTTACTTGGATATATGCAGAGACAGCTGCAAAGTCCCAATATTTTGTGGTAGGTGAAATATTTGTAAACATTCAATCTGTACTGCTATTTTATAACCAAAACAATCACCCCTGAAGCGTATTCAATTTCTGTGTCAACTCAGAAACGCTCATAATTTAGCAAAGAATCATTGAAAACATGTTAAACTGAACAAAGTGCTTGGTAATGATGGCCATCCGCCTACCGCATCGGTGGGCAATGATACATCTATCTTAAATACATTCAAGATCGTTTTATGTTGTCCGTATTCAACTCAGCAACATTATTATTTCGATCAACTCAGCAACGTTTATGAGCTGATCACTCAACTCAGAAACGTTGCTGAGTTGACCAATTTTAGCTTTCTGTCTCACTAATGTAATTAAGACTAAAAACGTAACTCTATAAATGTAAAATGCAATTAAAAAATATATTTTTAATTAAATTAGACTGAGAGAGTATTCGCTTATGTAGACATTTTTACAACAATAAAAAAACGTTTCTGAGTTGAAAACAAAAACGTTGCTGAGTTTACTGAATTCTGCTTTCTGTCCCTATTTTGTAATTAAAACCGAAATTTTAACTCAGTCAATGTAAAATGCAGTTAATAAGAAGCTGCTTTTGATTGAATTAGAGTGAGATAGTATTTTAGAAGTTGTTTACGTAAATAAAACTACAAATAACACTTAGTTAAATTAAATTTCTTAATCAAATTTACCCTCATTATATTGGCATGTATGTATTGTACAATGGCCTTCGAAATACATTTTCAAATTAGGCTTGTTATGATCCCATTTCTTTATTGTCTTTATAATGATGAACCAATTTTTTTTTCAGAAAATGGGGCTCAAGTGTTTAGAGATCTCGTAAATGCGCTTAAAAAATGACTTTTACGTTCAATTATCGTGCTTTCTCAACTCAGAAACGATAATGTCAACTCAGCAGCTATATAATTTCACAATAAAATCACTGTTCTGTCTTAGCAATTTTTATGTCAAAAAGTGTTATAAATACTAACATATCACTAAACTATCAAACAAAGCAATTTATGATCCTTAAAATTTGAAAATGATCAAATATATATATATATATAATTCGTTGCTGAGTTGACATTTTATTTTTACGGTCCTTCACAAAAACACATATTTTTTTAAAATCTGTTCGAGATTAAGCTCTGATATTTTAAATGTGTATCACATAGACCCTACCCTCAATATCTGACCCTAGTATATATAATTTGAAGCGACTTATTTTTTTTCAAAAATACAGATTGAATGACCCCTTAAATTGTATATTCACCCATGTAGCAAACGCTGCCGTCAGCCTGATCATTATCATTAATTGTAATTACTACCATTCACTTTTATATGTTTACAGAAATCAGCCATCGCAGAGGCCGCCATCAGCCTAATGTTATCATCATTTCTAATTAATACCATTCATGTTTGTGTGTTTACAGACATCAGCCATGGCAGTAGGTGCAATCAGCCTGATGTTAGAATGTCCTGTCTGTAAGGAACGATTCTCACAGCCACGTGTTCTGCCTTGTCAACACACGTTTTGTCTTCACTGTTTGGAGAAATTGAAAGAACATCATAACACGAGAGAAAGCATCCCGTGCCCTGTCTGTCGTGCTACCTACCATCTCTCAACGGCTGCCATAGGTGACTTGCCTGAAAATATATTTGCCGGTAATCTAATTGATATAGTTAATCAAGGTGATATTCGAGGACAAACAATGTCAGTAGTCGGTAATACAGAAAACAGACAGCTCTGTACATTAGACACTGATGAATGTTCACAGTCGGCCACTGTTTACTGTGATGTATGTGATGTTTACTTGTGTGAACAATGTGAACACTTACATACAAACAACAAGTTCACCAGACAACATCAAATAATGGCAGCAGCTCAATCGACTATGAGGAAGAGACAACCATATTGTCCTAAACACCTTTCTAAGTTTCTAGATATTTTTTGTGAAGATTGTAATTGTGCAATATGTAGTGCATGTATGTTAAAAGAACATAAGCAACATACATTTTGTGAATTGGAAGAGAAGATGGAGGATTTCAGTGGTCAGTTGGATCATGTGTTAACTCAGACTGACCAGTCTCTTAAGGCTATCCATAAGGCCATCAAGGTGACCAAGGAACAGGCTGTCAAGGTCAAGGCCGACAGCACCAAGTTAAAGCAGCAAACATCAGCCGCTTACCACACCATCCAGCGACATGTAGAGGATCAAGAACAGCGTCATCTGACGAGTATAGATGAGTATTTTCAACAAGCAGAGAAGGTGGTTGCTGAAACCCTGGACAAACAGGAAACTCTAGAAGCTGTATTACACAGCATACAGCTGTATGGTCAACACTTGTCTATGGGGTCAGCATATGACTTGGCTACAAACGTGACGTCACTTGTAAAGAGATCAGAGGAGGAGGTGAGTAAGTCAGTACCAGAGCTGAGGTGGAAGGTAGACCTCACCTGGTATGACTAGAAGGTAAAAAGTGAGGTAGACAGAGTGAGGCTGGTGAGGGATTGTGAGGTTAATGTAGAGAATGACCAGCAGCTGACCACAGTGACTGGTCAGTCTGTTACATGTGGTGATCGTGATGTCAGACAGCTTAACACATTCACTACTCAGTGTGATGAAGTGGTCAGTGGTATGGTGTCATATCATAATCATATATTTACAGTTCATTCTAATCATAATAAGCTGTATGTTTATAATGAGAAAGGAAAGTTAAAGAGATCAGTTCAGATATATTGTCAGAAAAACACGTGTAAGATGAACGATCTATGGGGTATGTGTCTAGTTCAGGGTAAGAGAGACACACACAGTCTGGTCATTAGTGATTGTACCACAACAACACAAGCTACAGTACAATCCATGGGGAGTAAGTACTGACAGGTCAGGGCGAGCTGTGGTAGCTGACTTCATGAACAGACGTGTTTATGTTTTCAGTCATCCTGGGCGACACTTTAAGTGTCTACAGCTGTCAGGTGATGTGTATCCTTTCCAGATGCTTTCTGACCATTCAGATGGCTATGTGGTCAATCATGATTTGTCTGGTCAGTTATCATGGGTGAACAGTGCTGGTCAGGAGATTCGTCGTTACTCTGACCAGCCTGATGTATGTGCTCATCACATTGTAGATGATGGAACCCATTTATTGGTGTCAGACATTCAGAATCACTGTGTACACATAGTGACGAGAGAGGGCAGACATGATGGTCACCTGATCACTGACATAGATCCTACATGTGTCTGTCTGGATCCTGCTGGCCGCCGTCTGTGGGTGGCTCATAAAGGGAAGGATGGCAAGAGAAAAGTGATGGAGATGTCATATACACCCCAATCGTCGACCGTGACGTCACCAGTGACCTCAGCTCTGACGGCATCTGTCTGTAGCTTAACTGTAAAAGTAAACCTTCCAAAAACACCTATATTTTTTTATTATATAAATTACAACTTAGTGACAAGAAAAATGAAATGGATACAGTAATATCAAGGGATATGTAATTTTATGTCATATTCAAATTATTTGTTCGATTACTGTGATAATCTTTGGCAATTTTTGTTTGTTGTGTACAAACACTACTATATACATGTACATATATAATTAAATTACTCTTAGACACCTCGAGAAAATGATACCGAGGTGATTTAGCCTGTACCATCTGCGATAAATTTAGACTTAGATGAATACATAACCCGATAACGGCCTTGGGAGCAGCAGGTATTGTGTGGTTTTGATGACATTTACGTGCCCATCCCGACAAACAGGGGACATTGAGCCAATTCTGGCTTATTGTTGGGCCAGCATCGAAGACGGTGGACTAACATTACACCAACATTGTTTTTAGGGGGATAGAGATATGTATCATCTTGTAAATGAAAAGGTTCAAGCTAATGTTTCATTAATGAGTGACAATAAATCCACCTCGAGACTAATCTGTCCTATAACCCTAATTAGTAAAAGGATCCAACAAATATATGAGTTTATATCATTTTATTTGCTGTTTTATCCACCATAGATATGTACAGGTTGCATGTTGGAATATAGTAATCGACTATTTGGCTTAGCCTGACCACTGGCCCTGTCATTACATACTGGGCCAGAAACGGGGCTCTGTTTTTTAGGTTGTGATTGGCCAGCCTCAATTTGATTCAATTTGGGGGTGTGGCTTGAAGGTTGCAGTCCCATTGGCCGATTAAGTTTAGAGAATCCCCGACGTATTTCTTCAAACTTTCTATATAAACAAGTACGATTAGTGATGCGTAGTTTTTTAAAGGTGTTTCAATGATTTAGTTTGACACAAAATGTGTAAAAATCATCTAATCTTGATACAGTTGGAATGAAATTATATTATAATTATATCTATTACCATTCACAAGCATACGACAATTTTGTTTTCATTATAATAGGCCTGAGCCTTCATTTGGTTCGTTGCAGTAAATTTATATCGGCGCGAAAGTGTACATAATGCATACAGCCACTATGGCTCAGACAGCGACAGTCATACATCATTGCACATTGCAATGATGTATAGCTGTCACTGTTTGATTGTCTGATTGTCCACCCAGCCTGTAACACACATGAAGCCCTTAAAACCACATAAATAACTAAGTTGTTGTCAACGGCGAGGAACTTTTATATTAAGCCGTCAAAAGAGGCCTATCACAACTGGGAATGCGTTTATTTTTATTTACATTATAATATGGATACTAATAGTCCAGAAAAACCGATACCGTTTTCTGTGAAACGCAGTGACGTCACTCGATGAAAACAAGGTTATATAACACCCCCTCCCCCATACTTCATTTTGTGAAACGCAGTGACGTCACTCGGTGAAAACAAGGTTATATAGGACTCCCTCCCCCATACTTCATTGTATTATCCAGCTCGGTAAAAACAAAGCAATTCAAGGGCATTGAGTTTCACAGAATTGGACCCACATGACTGTCAGTTTCAAGTGCTAGTCAAAACTTTACAACTTCGCAAGCCACTACTTATTTACATAGACTTATATTCTTATACAAATAACACATTTAATAAAAAAAAAATAGCAGCTACGGCTAATTTTTTTTAGGCAACAATCGGTATAAACTATGTAGTTTATAAATGTATACATAATCAAATTATAATATTCCCAGGAAACACGTTACATTAAAACAATGCTGTTTTTTAATGCTGGGCCAGCGTCGAAGACGATGACCCAACATTAAAACAACATTGTTCCAGTGTATCGTTTTTTTCTGGGTTGACCATTTCTAGGTGATTCTCTGCATCACCGATCGTAATTCGTGTCCGTGACGTATATAGACCAGGTGAACCGGTGACGTATGTTTGGGGTTAATTCAAATGACTTTTTTTTCAGTTGTCTAGGTACGTGTCCACAAATTATACATGTATTATCGACTTGGAAGCGGCAGATATTGTGTGGTTTTTAACACTATACGTGTCCATCCCGACAAACACGAGGCGTTGAGCCAATGGTGGGTTAGTGTTGGGCCAGCGTCGAAGACAGTGGACCAACATTAAACCAGCATTAGCTTTGTGTGGACTTGGTGACATTTAGCTACTTATATATGTCGCTTTGCCATTATCACGTCCGGAGGGGAGAGGGGAGGGGGGGGGGGTCAATGGAACCCCCTTTTCGATTTGAGTTGTCTAAACTTCACACTGAACTTGTCATATGACATTTACAATTGCCTCGGGTGGTGCACCGAACCCCCGATTAATTGACTAAAGATTGTTTGTATTCACTCTGAATCAATTTAGCCTCCAGCTCTGCTCTCACACACCGCTTCGACATCAACATACACAGCTGCACGTTGCTGGATTTTTCATTTCAATATTCACATTGACATTGACATTGACTCTTGAAATTCATGGTTATAGACAGAGAAGTGTATTACAGTTATTCATAGACTACACTGCATCTAGCATGTTACCTTTGTGGAGAGTTTTGTATGTTATCTTTGTGGTGGAGGGAAGTGTGAGTCATAAGAGGGAAGCTATGAGAGGTTTTATTCTTCATCAGTCTAATCCACCATGTCGTGACGTGGACACAAACAAAGAACGAAAACCATGCACTCTGACCAATCAAGATGACTACCAGAGGCTGATGTCATTAAAATCAGCTCCTTCTCTTCCAGGCCAACTGAAGATCAGCTGTAAAGATGACTCTAACAATATGACATGTCTCCCATTGTCATTGAAACCAGCAGAGTATCTCTGCGCATGTAATGCAGAAAAAGGTCATCGAAACACAGGAATCGGATGGAATAACAACTGGAAAGAAGTCGACGAGTCAGGATTCGCCATCAAGCGTAGTGTATGCGATGCACAAGCTGACTGGTGTCTGGATGGAATGTTCAGAATGTTCAGGAAGAGCCTGGTGTATCTTGTGAAACTCTATGCCCCCCTGGACAGCCAAATCACTGTATCATCCATATATTATAGGTATTTTGAGAAAGAAAATATTAGATTTGAATATACTGGGCCATACTGTGGGTGGCGTAATCAAAACAGCGACACCTCACCATGGGTGAAGTTTGACTTCCTACAGACACTTACAGCTATTGGTGTTAAAATCGGGAAGAGATGTGACTCCCTGCGTTTGAACCAGTATGTGACGTCATTCAACGTATCCACTTCAGATGATGACGTCACCTGGTCTTATATAGGTACTGACGTACAGGCTGTGTATGAAGGTATTGTCTTCACCTGGTGGTTTGACATGGAGGTTTCAGCACGCTACTGGAGAATCGAACCCGTCACCTGGGATGCCTCTCCCAGCATGCAGGCTGATTTCATTGGTTACTGATTGCGAGTCCAAATGGCATAACGCATATTCAGGATCATTATAACGAGCACCCACAGAGATCACATGATGCACATCTGAAGGATGTAGGTCTAATAATTAAACGATAGACCCACATAAAGTAAACTATCTATATCTGAGAGGCGTACCTGGAATCATTATAACATGCACCCACATTGATTATATCATGTACATGTAAGGGGTGTACCCAAGATCAGTAGAACGTGCACCCACACATACTATGTACATCTAAGGGGCTTACCAAGGATCATTATAACTTGCACCCACAGAGATTATACCATGCACATCTAAAGGGTATACTCAAGATAATTGTAACGTGCACACACATATATTATAGGCCTAACATGTACATGGACAGGACATACCCAGAAACGTTATAAACGGGCAACCACACAGACTATGCCATGAAAATCTAAAGGGCGCACGCAGGATCATAATAGCGTGCAGCCACAGAGACTATACTTTGAACATCTAAAGGGCGCACACAGGATCATCATAGTGGGCACCTACAAAGATTATACCCTGAACATCTGAGGGACGTATCCATGATCATCATGAAGTGCACCCACAGAGATTATAATATATGGACACTTTTTTCTATAGGGCATATCCAGAGCATCAAAATATGCAGAAGCTTTTAATGTATTTCAAAAAATGATGCATGCACAATATTAAGGGAAAAAAACCATTGGCGTTATTCCGCTTGCGCATGTATTGCATGTCAGAAATATTGTGTTACTGCATTTTATAATTCAAGTTAGAATGTAATGCTGACATGGTAGTATACTACTTTAATGTATCTAATAATCTAAGTAGGCCCATAATAGTGTAAAATAATACTGTCATGTAGGCATATGATAAACACGACTTTTTTTTAGATAGCATCACCATACATGTATATATTGTAGCCCAAATCCGCAAAACGTTTCTCACTGGCAGCACACTGGCTGATTTAGACGCCCACCCAAGATCAATTACTACGCAGTCCTAACCACGCACGCAGTCCTAACCACGAAGTCCTAACCACGCAGTCCAAACCACGCAGTCCTAATCACGCATTCCAAACCACGCAGTCCGAACCACGCAGTCCTAACCACGTATTCCAAGCCACGCAGTCCTAACCAAGCAGTCCTAGCCACGGAGTCCTAACCACGCAGTCCTAACCACGCAGTCCTAACCACGCAGTCCTAATCGCGCCTTTTGACGTTTACATCTTTTTTATTTGTCCTTCAATCCATTAAATTAATGGTGGAATGAGTTTTTAATTTTCTTGATCAGCATATGTTTTGATTCATATTAAACATTTGTATGTACTTTTTACCCACTTAAAGTTGTGTGTTACAGCACTTGAGCACCCATGTCAATAGCTGAACGGTGGTTCCGACAATCAGCATCAGGAATATGGCTAACATCTTCGTCCACAATACGAAAACCATCGGTAATCCCAGTCATAAGAAAGTCATTATCAGGGTCATCTTTCAATTCCTGCTGCCAGGCATAGACATTAAGTCCTTCAGGAGGGCGGGGGTCTACGCCTACCTATGTGAACTGGTCATGGCACGTTGAAGGGTGGGGATTCGCACATGAAGGTACACTGCAAACATGTAGAAATTTACATTCAGCCAGGTTGCAACGTGCCGTTGAGTTAAATCTCTTGTAAATGACCTTACCGGCTGACGTTTTGGGTCCCATATCCCGCGTGCCTGATTGGGGTTTCTGCTGGTGCTTCACTGTCTTCTGTCGCAGACAGACGTCATTCAGGTGCGATGCATGTGTGCCCCACCTGAACTGATGCTGAGACTGTTCACGCCTGTATTCCCTGTCATACTGGAATACCTTGTCCTTTGATAACATTAGCCGGTACATGTAGGCTGTGTGTGACATGTAATCCAGCATGCCCTGCTTGTCCAGTTCACCTTCTGTCACCAGCTTGTTGAATATGGCGAGGTTAGCGAGTGGCCACTGGGCCTTGGATAGACCCTCAAGCTTAGGTTTGGCGAGCCAGACTTCACCAGCACCCGGGCACCGCCGCACTCACTGATCACTTGTTCCACAGAACCTTCTCCAGCAACATTTACAAAATCCGTGATATCATGATGTGTACTTTGGACCTTACCAGATGCGGACTTCAGGTGAATCTGCGGGTCCATCCATGACCACTGACTGGCTTCGCTGGTGGCTGGTGTGGCGGTCGGCACTGCCTGTGGTGTGGGACCATCGTTGTTGCTCTGGACATCGCTCGGCTCCCTCCTCACCTGCTGCTTCTGCTTGAACTGCTCCATCATGGCGACATATGGATCCTGTTTCGTTGCAGGCGATTCGTCTGGCCGCAGTTGAAGGACCACGGATCTTCTGTGTCTTTGTCAGACCAGCGTTATTATCAGTAATGTTTTCGCCCGTCAACATGGCTAGGGCCTCCATTGACGTGTATCCCTCTTTAACTAGTGTTTTTACAACATCTTCAGAGATCTTTCGTTTCTTCAGCCAATCTGACATTGCTGTGATATCGTTTTCATCCATTCTCTCAAATTATTCGCCACCAATTTAAATTTTACCGCCACAAAGCGCACACGCCAGCCGCTGCACAATGAACACTGCTGGTCGCAATCAAGCCGCCACTTATATAATCCCTGCTGGCCAGCCACACCCGAGCAACGCACAAGGAAATAGGGCTAATTAATTACTGCGCCTCTATTGACGGAATTAAACCGGATTTAACAGGTCAAATCCACCATTTAAATAATTTTGATATTTGTAATTATTCGGAAAACATATATTTTGACAGTTCACAGTAGTCAGTGCGAATGCTTGCAAGTTGGAGAATGTTACTTCCTGGCGTGGTCTTTGCACCAAAATGTCATGCATTCACAGGTCAAACATAATATTGTATAACAGCAGTACGCAGCAGCGAATCTGGCATTTTTAATACCTTCGTAAGGTGAACCAAATCTTCCCTAAATTGATAATGACTTGTGTTTGCTGGGATAACTTGGTGTCAGGGCTTATAGTGCCTGATAGTGACTTGTGTTTGTTGGGATGACTTGGTGTTAGTTCTTATAGTGACTGATAATGACTTGTGTTTGCTGGGATGACTTTGTGTCAGGGCTTATAGTGACTGATAATGACTTGTGTTTGCTGGGATATCTTGGTGTTAGTGCTTATAATGACTGATAATGCCTTGTGTTTGTTGGGATAGCTTGGTGTTATTGCTTATAGTGACTGATAATGACTTGTGTTTGGTGGGATGACTTAGTGTTAGTGCTTATTGTGATTGATAATGATTTGTGTTTTCTGAGATGACTTGGTGTTAGTGCTTATAGTGACTGATAATGACTTGTGTTTGGTGGGGTGACTTAATGTTAATGCTTATAGTTACCACAAATGACTTGTGTTTTCTGGGATAGCTTGGTGTTGGTGTTTATAGTGATGATAATGACTTGTGTTTGCTGGGATGACTTGGTGTTAATACTTATTGTGATTGATAATGATTTGTGTTTTCTGAGATGACTTGGTGTTAGTGCTTATAGTGACTGATAATGACTTGTGTTTGTTGGGATAGCTTGGTGTTAGTGCTTATATTGACTGATAATGACTTGTGGTTGTTGGGATAGCTTGGTGTTAGTGCTTATAGTGACTGATAATGACTTGTGTTTGTTGGGATAGCTTGGTGTTAGTGCTTATATTGACTGATAATGACTTGTGTTTGTTGGGATAGCTTGATGTTAGTGCTTATAATGACTGATAATGACTTGTGTTTGTTGGGATAGCTTGGTGTTAGTGCTTATAATGACTGATAATGACTTGTGGTTGTTGGGATAGCTTGGTGTTAGTGCTTATAGTGACTGATAATGACTTGTGTTTGTTGGGATAGCTTGGTGTTAGTGCTTATAGTGACTGATAATGACTTGTGTTTGTTGGGATAGCTCGGTGTTAGTGCTTATATTGACTGATATTGACTTGTGTTTGTTGGGATAGCTTGGTGTTAGTGATTATAATGACTGATAATGTCTTGTGTTTGTTGGGATAGCTTGGTGTTAGTGATTACAGTGACTGATAATGACTTGTGTTTGTTGGGATAGCTTGGTGTTAGTGATTACAGTGACTGATAATGACTTGTGTTTGTTGGGATAGCTTGGTGTTAGTGCTTATAATGACTGATAATGACTTGTGCTTGTTGGGATATCTTGGTGTTAGTGCTTATAATGACTGATAATGTCTTGTGTTTGTTGGGATAGCTTGGTGTTAGTGATTACAGTGACTGATAATGACTTGTGTTTGTTGGGATATCTTGTTGTTAGTGCTTATAATGACTCATAACGACTTGTGTTTGCTGGGATGACTTGATGTTAGTGCTTATAGGGACTGATAATGACTTGTGTTTGTCGGGATAGCTTGATAATGATGAGGCGTTATCCATTAAACATGAGACGTTGACCCAAATCTGTATTAATATTGGTCAATTGTCAGCGACTCTGGCCCAAAATCGCGCCAGCATTGGGTCAACGTTTGGTGTTTTCTTAGGTAAAATTACAGCAGACTATCGAGACAAAGACGTTTCAGAGTGTTATTCTTGTATCATATTCATCCACCTGGGTAGCGTTTCACTAAGAAAATATTATCCTAACGTGCAGTTGTGTATCATTAAAAAGTGAAGATCATGGTAACTTTACAATTATAAATGACGTCAGGGAGAAAGAACGAAGTTCGATAGATTCGTAGATCCGAATGTACGAGGCGCGCAGCGCCGAGTATATTCGTATCTACAAATCTATTGTTATTGAATTCTTTCTCCGACTTAAAATACACAAAATAAGTACATGCTAAGATTTGATACAGACAAAATTTGGAAAAAATTATAGTTAGCATGGTAAACAATGAAACATTAGGCATGGTAAACCTGTATATTGAGTCAGACCTGTACTGGTCAGTATGAAAATAACAGTATATTCGTAGATTCGAATGTACTGTTTAAACAATAGTCTGACGTCACCGGTGTATTTTAATGAGCATTAAGATACTATTTTTCAGGTGAACAAGCCCTGCATACATCAAGGAAACACAGGAAGTAGATTAAATTCAAAAATGTTATTGTTACTGCAGTTGCTATTTAGATAAAAATAATGAGTTTGAAAAAAATTGAGTCTGAGTCAATGTTTCAATGCTGTATTATCGTGTTGGGAACGTTTCTGCTAATTATTCATGTATCATATGCATCAACCTGGTTACAGGCAGGTAGTATCCAGAAAAAAAGCGACGTTGTGCCAATGCTGGTCTAATGTTTAGTCAAAGTTGACGACGTTGGCCCAACATTAAATACAGTGTCTGCCAAGATATCAGGTGACCACAAAAACACCCGCATTGTCAAACGGAGGACACACAAAACCATAAATGCATGAAATGCAAAAGTAAATTATAGTGCTTTTATCAAGCGCTACTGACCCAACCTTCTGGAAATAATACCATATGAAACAAAGATTATACACTTTTTTTGTGACAGACATAGCCCGCCAAGCTTAGACATTAGTTCAACTATTATGTCAAGACTCATTTTCTCAATTTTCTATGTGAGGCATGTCACCAGGAACAACAAAGTGAGTCCATGTTTTCAATAAAATTTTACTTACGTGGTGATTTTCCGGGTAAAAAAAAGAGTGCAGGGTCTAGTAATTACAACAGGTACAGTCACATGCATTGCATTGTTCATTTGGTGATTGGTCAAAAATTTGGGATGGTTTTTGTCAAGACAGCTATCCATTCACCAGTGTGCCTCTGCAATGGGTCATGCAGCCTTTGGAGCACTGTCATTTATACACATTATCAGCGAACGAGATTTTACCAGTTACCTATCCTTTACTGGTGTAACAGTGTTGAAACTGCCCAGCCCGGGGATCGAACCACCAACCCTGACCTGTATATTGAGTCAGACCTGTACTGGTCAGTATGAAAATAACAGTATATTCGTAGATTCGAATGTACTGTTTAAACAATAGTCTGACGTCACCGGTGTATTTTAATGAGCATTAAGATACTATTTTTCAGGTGAACAAGCCCTGCATACATCAAGGAAACACAGGAAGTAGATTAAATTCAAAAATGTTATTGTTACTGCAGTTGCTATTTAGATAAAAATAATGAGTTTGAAAAAAATTGAGTCTGAGTCAATGTTTCAATGCTGTATTATCGTGTTGGGAACGTTTCTGCTAATTATTCATGTATCATATGCATCAACCTGGTTACAGGCAGGTAGTATCCAGAAAAAAAGCGACGTTGTGCCAATGCTGGTCTAATGTTTAGTCAAAGTTGACGACGTTGACCCAACATTAAATACAGTGTCTGCCAAGATATCAGGTGACCACAAAAACACCCGCATTGTCAAACGGAGGACACACAAAACCATAAATGCATGAAATGCAAAAGTAAATTATAGTGCTTTTATCAAGCGCTACTGACCCAACCTTCTGGAAATTATACCATATGAAACAAAGATTATACACTTTTTTTGTGACAGACATAGCCCGCCAAGCTTAGACATTAGTTCAACTATTATGTCAAGACTCATTTTCTCAATTTTCTATGTGAGGCATGTCACCAGGAACAACAAAGTGAGTCCATGTTTTCAATAAAATTTTACTTACGTGGTGATTTTCCGGGTAAAAAAAAGAGTGCAGGGTCTAGTAATTACAACAGGTACAGTCACATGCATTGCATTGTTCATTTGGTGATTGGTCAAAAATTTGGGATGGTTTTTGTCAAGACAGCTATCCATTCACCAGTGTGCCTCTGCAATGGGTCATGCAGCCTTTGGAGCACTGTCATTTATACACATTATCAGCGAACGAGATTTTACCAGTTACCTATCCTTTACTGGTGTAACAGTGTTGAAACTGCCCAGCCCGGGGATCGAACCACCAACCCTGACATCGTGATGCCTGAGTGCTACGCATCTAGCCAAAGAGTCGACTCCTTGGCCAGAGTAGTAATAACTCCAGTCCGTCATACACACACCCGGCTACATACTCCCCTTTCAAATATCTGCTCATCCCCGAGCAGCATTCAACACACTCGTGGGTTGAATTCTTCAATTTCCCTGCATACCTCATGCATTTTTTACTGCAACCGTGTTGGCTACAAGCCTAGAATATCCTACTAGGGCACTTCAGGCCAGAAGAACCGAAATTGGGCGCCATTGTAACAGTGGGGTCTTTCATAGACTTTAATTATCTGGTCTAGATTTAATAGATATACTGGGGTTCTTTTCTTAGTCGGGCAGCCTAGTTTCGGTGGGTGATGTGGATGTAGAAAAAGGGAACTTCAACACTTGACTTGATTTAGATATAACAGTAAACAGTTTATTAACAGGATAACAATCAGTATAATTTCCAGTAAGTTGATTTGACACAATCAGGAGATGTCCAAAGAGACTTAAAATATAGTTCACACTGGAGAAAGCTCCGAATTAATCAATTACATGTAGTCTAGACTGGAGTGAAGATAACAATTGGTAGGTCTGAGATATTCGGATGAAGATTACAGGGTGAAGACAGAGAATGAAGATGAATGAAGATGAATGCCCAATGTTCTGATAGATCTGTAACAATTACAATACCGAGTTGATAGATCTAGTTAACAGACCATCATTCAGACGTGCTGTCTGAATGACGTCGAAGAACAGAGAGAGTTACTTATAAGATTACTTATTAACATTGAAATTGGGCTTACTTAAATTATTAACAGTTAGTCAAATTGACACTAACATTCACGGAAAGCTTATAAGATATATTGCCAAAGTTACAAGCATAGAGAACAATTACAAGTTACCAAACACACTCAAACTTCGCGGTCCTAAACATTTCACATTTGACAAAAACTTGACACATATGGAAATATAAACATGAACTATGACACACTGACCTGTAACAATTACAATACCGAGTTGATAGAGCTAGTTAACAGACCATCATTCAGACGTGCTGTCTGAATGACGTCGAGGAACAGAGAGACAGAAAACACGTGGAACTCTCATTAAATACTGGACTTCAAGTCCGAATTATCCCGGAAGAAATTGGGATAACCAATTACTTTAATCAGAAAGCCATAAAGTTGGAAGATGGATCATGTCTGGGTCCGATCCCGAATCAACAGACGCATTCGTTACATCCCGTGTTTCATGTCTCTGCTGAGCTTAGTGCGCATTCGATACTAACCAGTGTAATAATAACAAAGTGCATTTAAAACGAAGACATTCATAATAATAATAATAATACAGTTGATTATTTCAACCTGTCACACACTCCCCCTCTTTAAGGAAAGGTGTCCACACCTTTAATCTGAAATACATGAAGTTTTCTTTAAAAACCTAATGTATGTCAAATTTAGATGTCGGAGATTATACACAAAAAATAATTTCATAAGCAGTGCTTTTTTAACAGTAATTTAACAATCCCAGAAAACTGAGTTTCCAAAAGGTACATACTTATTTTTTCTCTGTGATGATATATTAACATAAAGCAAAATAACAACCACATAACTTTTTTGTAGCACCCTGCTTATCTGCCAACCAACCAAATTATGTGTCACTATTTGTCATTGACAACCAGAATACATAAAACAATAAAACAATTGCTTTTGGTGGCTGCCACTTCAAAATTGTTAAAAGAAATTCAAAATACAACATCATGGATACATATAATTATAACCCACGCACATAAACTCTTAGATACAATCACTGTTCAAATATTATTCTAATATCTAAAACACAAAATCAAAAATAGAATAAATCTTCATGTCAATAATAATGAGCCAAAATAGTAATTCAGTTCAATTACTTAGAAATTGATATATATATATATATATATAAATAAAACGGTTGCTATAATTTTATATGATATTGAATTAAAAAACAGCTTTATGATTATACACAATACTTTGTCCTCACTTTATACAGTAATGTGGTATATTCTAAATTACATTTTAATACAGTTAATTTAATAAAGCAAAACCTCAAATATTTCATTAGAAGCAAGTAAGTAAATTTCAACTTTACTTTTCTTTGCATCATCTTACATTTTACAACATAACAAAAAACAATTTTACACTCATTTAAATACTTACTTGCCCAACAAGAGCGATAAAATACCTTAGGCAAGATTTACTCTTTGGTTCCACATGGAACCTGAGGTTGCTGGTACACTGTGCAGCATTTGGTAGTTTTCCCCCATTCATGCAGGCTTTCGGCGAACTCTACCAGGTGAATCTTCCACATGCAAGTCATTATCATAATCATTATCTACATTATCATCATTTACATTTTCAACATTATCTAAATCAATTGTTGGTGTTTCTACAGATCTGCCCTCAGACCTAGAAGAAGACTCACCACTAGCAACTGACTCTGTATGTTCTGTTATTACAGAAATATCATCTCCCTCCTCAGATAAGACCTCCACGCAGACATCTGGCATCAAAACCTCATCACAATCGACTATAGCTTGATCGATGGGTTCAACCAGCTCTATGTGTTCTATAGGTACTGGGACATCAGGAATGTGGTTAATATAGGACCTTAGGAAAGGACCAACACTTGACTCTGTCTCTGAGTCAGAATCTTCTGAGGAACTTACCACAGGCTTTGAGGGTATATGTGTCACCACTTTTTTGCGAGGCCTACTCGGCAACACCTTGCCACGAGGTTCAGAAACTGGTACATCATCCCTAGCCGGGATGGTATTAATGGGGAATAAAAGATTATGGTGCAACACCCTCTTACCTTTCCCTCCAGCTTCCCTTTCCACCTCATATACCGGTATGTCAGCATTGGGTTTACCAACCACTACATATACCTCATCCTCCAGCGGTCAGCGATCTTACGCTTTTCCCTCAAACCTACATTCCTTACCATAACACGGTCTCCTTCCTGAATGGTACAACCACGAACCTTTCGGTCGTAGTTCTCACGTTGTCTCATACCTGCCTTTTCCGCCTTAGCTGAAGCTAGGGAGTACGCATACTCTAGCTGCTTCTTTAAAGAGTCAACATAATCTGTGTATGACTTACCATCATCTTGACCCTTTCTGCGAAAAACCAAGTCTACGGGTAATCTGGGATTTCTCCCGAACATTAAAAAATATGGAGTGAATCCTGTGGACTCATGCCTGGTGGCATTATAAGCATGAGTGAGAGCTGGGACATACTTTTTCCAGTCCGCCTTCTGAGCTGGCTCCAATGTACCTAACATATTGAGCAAAGTTTGGTTAAAACGCTCTACCTGACCATTTCCCATAGGGTAGTAAGGCGTAGTCCTAGACTTTTTTACATTGGCTAACTCACACAAATGTCTAATGGTCTCACTCTCAAAGTTTCTTCCCTGATCGCTATGAATCCGAGCAGGAAATCCATAATGGACGATATAGTTTTTGAAAAGAATACGAGCGGTGGTCTTGGCCGTTTGATTTTTAGTTGGAAAAGCCTGGGCGTAGCGAGTAAAATGGTCAGTAATAACTAAAACATTCCCAATTCCACCCTTAAATGGTTCAAGGCTTAAAAAATCAATACACACCATTTCTAGTGGTTGAGTAGTTGTGATATTAACTAGGGATGCACGCTGTTGAATAGCTTTCCGGTGCAAACACCTGTGACACTGAGCGAGATATTTCTCCACTTCGTCTGTCATACAAGGCCAGAAAAATCGCTCACGTAATAGCGATAATGTGCGCTCCCCACCCATATGTCCTACCTCATCGTGACAACCTATCATTGTACGTTTTCTATAAGATTCAGGCAAAACCATGGGAAAAGTGACTTCGCCGTCAACTACTCTACTGCGGCATAGGATATTTTCCTGAAATTCCAATTGTTTGCGAACCCTCAGAATCTGTTTCACAGACGGATGTTCTAAATCTACACGTGGCAAAGTAATCTTACCTTCAAGTTCTTGTATAACTTTAGACAGAATGGGATCCTGCCGCTGTACCTGAGCCCAATCTATTTCCTCAAGCTCAGTCGACCCAAGAACTCCCTTTGGAATAATTTCATCAGGTATGACCTGAGAATGGCAACAAACTGTCTCAGCTGCAGGGTGAACCAATTGAACTCCCTGTAATACAGCTTGCACAGACTCAGAAGATAATGTACCTTCCACCAACTCGCTTGGCCAATTAATGCGGGACAAAGCATCCGCATTTACATTCTGCTTGCCAGAGCGATAGTGTATTGTGAATTCAAAATTTGCAAGTTGTGCGACCCACCTGTGACCTGTGGCATCTAACTTTGCAGATGAAAAAACATATGTCAAAGGATTGTTGTCAGTGAAAGCAGAGAAAGTGGTACCATGTAAATAATCTGCAAACTTCTCAGTTACAGCCCACTTCAAAGCTAAAAATTCTAATTTATGTACAGGGTAGTTGCGCTCAGACTTACTTAAGCGCCTACTAGCATAAGACACTACACGGTCTTTGCCATCATGCTCCTGGTAAAGGACAGCACCTAGACCTTCCATGCTAGCATCTGTATACAGTTTGAAGGGTTTACTAATATCAGCAAAAGTCAAAACAGGAGAAGTTGTACATAAGTTTATCATATTCAAAAATGACTTTTGCTGCTCTGGTCCCCACACCAATGCTGCTGCTTTATGGCGAGCACCCTTCTTAAAATTTTGGATACCTGTGTTGAACAGAGCATCCTGTAAAGGTTTAGCTACCTTAGCAAACTGCGGAATAAACCGACGATAAAAACCAACAAAACCAAGAAAACTATGAAGCTCTGCAGCCGTAGAAGGGATTGGCCATTCCTTTACTGCTTTGATCTTCTCTGGGTCAGTAGCCACACCATCCGCAGAAACAATATGACCTAGATATTTGATGGACTTCTGAAACAGCTTGCACTTACTCGGCTTTAGTTTGAGGCCCTTGTCCTCAAGCCGTTAAAAAACTTCCTCATAGGTGCGACTAAAGACTACAATATCATCAAGGTACAATAAACAGGAATTCAAATATAAATCACCCATGGCGGATTCCATGAGACGCTGAAAAATGGCGGGTGCATTAGTAAGACTAAACGGCATCCTATTGCATTCCCAAAATCCAAGTAGATGGACAGAAAAAGCAGTTTTACATTTGTCTTCTTCAGCTACTTCAACTTGCCAATACGCACCCTTTAAATCTAGCGTACTGAACTATTTAGCACCACTCAAAGCATCAAATGTATCATCAATACGAGACAAAGCGTATGCATCACGAACAGTTACAGAATTAAGACGGCGCAAATCAATACAAAATCTCAGGCTGCCATCTTTCTTTTTGACAAGTACAACATTTGATGCATAAGGACTTTCGAACCGACGAATAACACCAAGATCAGACATTTCCTGTAGATGTTGACGCACCTCGTCAATCATCGCAGGCGGAATACGTCTTAATCGCTCTTTGAAAGAAGTATCATCCGTTAAGCGAATGTGGTGTTTCACACCTGAAGCATTACCTAAATCCAAATCATGTAAAGCAAAAACACTTTTCCAGGGACACAACATGTCACGAACCTCGTTAACTTGATTGGGACTCAAATTCACATGCAATGCTTCATCAAACAATTGCAACAAATTGTCATTGGAACTATCATGGGAAATAGGTGGAGTAGATTGGCTATTGTTCACCACTGTGGCTTGAAAAAGATTGCACAAAATTGTTTTGGGTGGAATAATCACCGAGTGTGATGCGTGATTTGCTATATCTACAGAAACTCGCTTAGCGGATGTATCTGCCTTTAATTCAAGCAAACTTGGGGAAACAACTAGCCCACCAGGTAGCTCAGAAATCTACCAAAACATTTACAGGCAAACTAGTACCAGCGCCAGCACGTGTCAAACCTTGCACCATCACGCGCCCACCGGCAGGAATTGTCATTGGCTTAGTAGTTTTAACAGAACCTACAATACCTGATTTGGCTTTATATTTTCTCTGACCTGTGAGACTCTGCATCGCCAGCTGCCATGGATTTGATAGGCCCTGATCGCTAGACACAGCCTCTGAAAAACTAGAAGACAACATATTAGTACCAATCAAAACTGGTACTCGCCCATGATATGGAGTATCAGGGACAACAAGAAAAAGTACATCAAAAAATTTGTTGAGTTCAGGAAGGCAAACACTAGATTTTACATAACCTAGATATTGAATCTGATGCCCTCCTGCACCCTCAATACGAATCAAATCTTGTAACGGAAGGACGGTTAATTTTGCTCTAAGCGCAAAACTCTCAGAAATAGTACTTATCATAGAACCAGTGTCAATCAGAGCTTTACATCTGATTCCTTCTAAGTCAATAGTAGCTTCATTTGAAGAACCAACACAACTACTTACCTGGGGCGGTTGTCGGTTGCCTACTCTCTGCCCCTAGAAGCAGGCTACTGGCCGTTTAAATGAGTTCAAGAAAATTTTGTGTGACCAGCCTGGCCGCACCGATAACAATTACCTCGAAAAGGCCTAGATTGCACTGACTGCCTACTATCAGCTGCACGAGAATTGTTAGACTCAAGCGCTCCAAGGCGCTTCTCCATCTTACCAAGACTAGCCAAAAGTTGGTCCATCTTTTTGGCCATACCATCACTTAAAACAGTGGCTTGACTTACCTTCGCAGATGGCTTAGATACAGGTTCATCTTCCAGCTCTGCTACTCTAGCCGAGACCAAAAGAGAGTCGTAAGCTGTCCCATTATCGAAAAGGTGCCGAATAGCATTTTTCACAATTTAGTACGCACCATTGTCTGTGCTACATCAGCTGACACAAGAGGCTTATCCTTGTCCTGGCGATCTTGCAATTTAGCAACCAGATCATCCAACCGACATGCCCAACCTGCCACCTTCTCCGACTCACCTTGTTTTGCTGAATAGAATTGCTCCAGCAATGTCTCTGGTGGGAGAATATTACCAAAAATCCTGGTCAATTTCTAGATCACGGTCTCAGCTGTGATGTCTTCACCGAGAGTGCGTAGGACATCAGCTGCTGTACCACGTAGTGACCTGCGTACTGACTGTACAATCACAGACGGCGAATATAACAGGTCTTTAATTAACCCTTTGACCTCAAGTTTCCACTGGTCAAAACTTACATCACCCTTACCTGACTCTCCGGAAAATGTGGACAGTCTAGGAGGTCCAGCCATCAGAGTATGGTTTGTAGTAAATGACTCGCTGATTCCTACGCAATCTACAAACCCACCACATGTGATACGCAAAATCTCAACCCCGCAAGAAAAATTGCAACTAAAATTCCCTGCTATGTAGGATATGAGTGCCAGGGATTCAGAAGCAAAGGCAACAAGCTGTAACATAAAGCCATTTATTATATTTGCAATATTATTGTATTCATTATATAATTATGTATTACTATTTGGTTTGTAAATATCTAATGGTTATATAGCTGGCAACTGTTGTAGTACTTAATACTCACATAACGAATGAACTGTTCCTTCTTATAAAAGTAGTTTGTTATCATAGTTACAGTGAATGAACTGTTCCTTCTTATACAAGTAGTGCGTTATCATAGTAACAGTGAATGAACTGTTCTTTCTTATACAAGTAGTGCGTTATCATAGTAACAGTGAATTAACTGTTCCTTCTTATACAAGTAGTGCGTTATCATAGTAACAGTTATTTCCTTTCACTGCTATCAGTCATCAGGTGAAATTAACTAAGAAATTATACATTTTTAATAGTTAGATAATATGTACGTCAACATGTTTTGTGAACTCTATTTACCAAACATGCATAAAGGATATTATGCTAGGATCTGGAGGTTTGCTTTGTCTGATAAAGTCACTAAACCAAGTAAAGTAAAACTTCATCATAACGATACAATAGCCAAGCCTATCCTCACGCTTTAGGACTATGGATGTGTTGTACAAGCTGATTCCCGGTTAATCTACAAACCCACCATCGTCGCCACATGTGATGCATCCTAGCAAGAAGGGTTGCAACACAAACGTCCTCGTCACATTACTGGTGGCACAGATATAATGGTGTCTAATCCTCACAACCACTGTGTACACATAGTGACTAGAGCAGGCAGAGATGACGGTCACCTGATCACTGACATAGATCCTCCTCGTCACATTACTGGTGGCACAGATATAATGGTGTCTAATCCTCACAACCACTGTGTACACATAGTGACTAGAGCAGGCAGACATGACGGTCACCTGATCACTAACATAGATCCTACATGTGTCTGTCTGGATGTAGCTGTGTGGCTTATAAAGGGATGATAACAAGGGAATGATAACAAGTCATTGTTTTGGAATGTCATATACACCTTAATCATCAGCCGGAACGTCACAAGTGACCTAAGCTCATCTGTCTGTAGCCTAGTTCTAAAAGTGAACCTTTCAAAAAGATATTTCAGGTCAAAAATTTAAAGGGACTGGCCCAGGCTAAAATCATAAAAAAATCGGTGATTTTATTTTGGCTTCTTAATATGAACATATGATGTAAACATGTTCATAGACTCGAACTGCAAACGTTTTTTAATTTCTGTGCTGCGCATTCACCAGTTAGGCTAGAAATAGAGACGAAATTCCCGATTTCTAATTATTGACAACCATGTCAAAAATTAGAAAACTGAAGGTAAGTTTGAATTGTTTTACTAGGAGTATAAAGAAAATAAATATGTATGTTTATATTATGCTATACTTGAGAGAAAGCAATATTTCCGTTGCAAATTGTTCTGTTTGTTATAATAAGACAATTATGATGTAGAGATTTTGGTTTGATCCGATTTAGAGCGATCTAAATAAAACTGCAACATTTGTTTATTTTTAACAATTATTTAGCCCTAGCTGTGGCCACCAATCGCTAACTAAAGCTTTCATTCACAAATTGAAATATATTAGTGCCTGTCTTGCTACATCATAGTGATTAATTCTTTGACTATAGCAGAGCTGTGGCTATGAATGTATTTTAGTCCTGCTCAACCAGAAACACAAAGCAAGTTTACATAAGTAACAATGGTTGGGCGAAAGTAGGTTTATTGTACACATAACACATAAACAATTACATAATAATATATGTTATTATTTAAATGCATTTGATAATACCCAAAGATAATAACAATAGCCAATTATACTTATTATGATGTAATACAAAATTGGGGACCCGCGCGCATGCGGTGTCTGTGTCATGTGTTGTACCCAAACGCCCGATCATGTAGAAAAAAAAATTATACAAACACATAATCATGATAATGTATGTGAGTAAGTATAGAACTAGTAATAACTAAAAAAGAAGTATAGAATAATAAACATAGCGTGGCTAAGACACACCTAACTATTTAATAGTTAAAGGCTCATTAACATCCCGTACCTGCTTGGCCATGGCTGATGCTAAAGAGAATTTGGTGTCGAGATCAGGATCCAGGTATCCCTGATAACAATCTCTCGCCCACTCGACTTGCAGCTTAATGAGCTCTGAGGGGACATTACAAGCTAAAGCCAAACTTGCCCCACCTCTCCTGAGACTATGTCCAGCATAACGGGAGGCGTCTACTCTTAGGGTGGACAGTATACTCTTCAGACGGTCCAGGAACAGCTGACAGGAGAGTGGGGTAACACCCCTGGTCGTGGAAAACTGCAAGGCTGGAGCCTCAGGGTGTCCCTCTCCTAAGCTCATTGCTAACATTAGGGCAGAGGAGGGACACAGAGGGGAAACCTTTATACGTGGAATGGGAACAACAAATTTACGCTCACCATACTGTACAGTTTTCGAATGATGAACTGTAAGTAAGGCACCCTGAGGTATAAAACGTATGTCCTTCCTACACAAATGTGAAACAGTCTCCCCTTTCCCGGCAAGGAGGTTTGATTTACGTAGGAATGAGAAAAACCCCACAAGACAGGCTGCCCAGAAAACAAGGTCCAGGGGCTGAGATAAATTTAAAACGTGAAACATACCCCATAACAAATCCACAGTGATTGGCAACTTAGGTTTAGGGGTATCCCCCAGGGTGCGCCTGCACCCTCTTATCAGAGATTTTAGATACCAGGAAGAAGCTAATGGGCTATCTAGTCCTGCCTCCTGGTGCAACAATGTAATAATATTAAGATATTGTCTGATGCTACAATACGATAACCTACGGGCGAGAAAAGCAATGTAACGCCCCACATTTATTTCAGATACAGGTACCGGTTTTATTTTAATGACATCACAAAAACACTGGCATCCAGGCCTCGTAATATTTCATGCTGGTTTGGAGAGTCTAGAGAAACAGCACCTGCGAAGCACACAACGTGATAGAAATAAATTGCTGGTTACAGTACATTAACACAATAACTAATCAGAAAAGTATACTTTAATATATATATAGCATAATAATAAGCATTTAGTGGCACAGATTTAGATCCGGTAATCTCTCTACATTTCCCGGCTTATGTAGTCTGGATACACAGTCTGCGGCCACATTCTTATGACCAGGTACATGTCTAGCTGTAGTGTGAAAATTATAACGCACTGAGAGCCAGAACAGGTATCTGAGCGTCTCCATGACGCGGGGCTCCCTCGCTCAACCAGCGGTTAATAATCCTCACAGTTGCCGTGCTGTCCGAAAAATATATATATACGCTTATTAACCCAAAGAGGTGAAAAATACAAAGCCGCCAGGACTACTGCTAAAGTCTCTTTGTGGTTGATATGCAGATCAGCCATTGCCGGCCAATGTTGCCGCCAATTACAGTAAACCCAGTCTGATCCGAACACGGCACCACCACTCGTTTTGCAGGCGTCTGTGTAGACACAGGTGATGGGCTTTTTGTCCAATACAACTGACTTCCCATTGAAATTGTTTATGTAAGTAATCCACCACTGGATGTCCTTTAAGATCAAAAGCAGGATGCGCACAGTCGCACAGTGCGAGCACACATGTTAGCACAGACTCAAAAACACGTGGACTTCCAGATACGACCCAACCCTGGTTTATGTATGTCAGCTTGGAGGGAGGAGCTAGCTAACGACTATAATGCACCGTTTATACTCCAGGGCATTGAAAATGGTTTTGACATAGTAGACCCAAGTGCTGTGCCTGAAATTGTAGAGATTGATAATAATATTTCAGCTCAACCTTATTCAAAACTGTACGATCAAGCCACCACTCAGATTGTCTCTGAGATTGAACAGGGTAATTATGAGATATGCACACAAAATGATAAACCAGCCATTATAAGTCTGTTTTGCCATTTAATGTTCTGAGCACGTCTATTAGCCTACGGGGAAATACTCGTCCGCCAAACACTAGAGATGCCGCCCAGTTCAAGAGCCCTATAAGGCTCTGAAGCTGCCGCTTACTGGCTCGCCGCCGCGTAGAAAAGAGTGCCAACCCTTTAATTTGCACTAATTTGCTATATGGTATACACATGGTCATTTCTATTGTATCCAATTGAATGCCTAAAAACACAAGGCTCTGTGTAGGATCGACAACCTTCTGCCAGTTTATTTGAAATCCAAGTTTCCGAAGTAGTCTGAGTAATATATCGAGTGCCGCCTGGCACTCGTCGAGACTCGGTGCGATTATTAAGAAGTCGTCCAGATACACCACAATGTATGGAAACCCTTTCCTTGCCATCATTCGCCGCACACTCTGAGTTAGCCGATGGAAAATCATAGGCGCCAATCTGGAGCCAAACGGTAATTTTGTATCTTTTAAATATAATATTTCTTCCCCCATTTGCCATTCAAGTCCTGTAAACTGTTGGCTATGTTTACTTATGTCCACTGACCTGTATGCTGACTTAAGGTCTACCTTAGCCATGAAATGGTGGCGCTCCATCAGCTTCGCAGCATCATCAACCCTTTGGAATCTAAGGTTAGAGTCACTTGTGCATAGTCATTCATGCTTAGGCCAGCGGGCTGACTACCGTCATGAATAATCCTCACCCCACCTTGTGGCTTCTCAATTACAGACTTATAATGGCTGGTTTATTATTTTGTGTGCATATCTCATAATTACCCTGTTCAATCTCAGAGACAATCTGAGTGGTGGCTTGATCGTACAGTTTTGAATAAGGTTGAGCTGAAATATTATTATCAATTTTTACAATTTCAGGCACAGCACTTGGGTCTACTATGTCAAAACCAATTTCAATGCCCTGGAGTATAAACGGTGCATCATAGTCGTCAGCTAGCTCCTCCCTCCAAGCTGACATACATAAACCAGGGTTGGGCCGTATCTGGACGTCTACGTGTTTTTTGAGTCTGTGCTAACATGTGGGCTCGCACTGTGCGACTGTGCGCATCCTGCTTTTGAACAGGCATGAACAAATTTGCAGTCACGAAATGCACATCCTCCTTTGCTATTATACTTTTTGCAGATGACTTTGCCATCAGCAGTCAAGGGGCCAGACTTGTCTTTGCCACTGTTCGGACGGGCGTCGCTGTGCTTATTTACATAATTACGTGGGGCCTGCTCTTTCAACCACATAATTTGGAGATGATTAATTTCTGTCCCCCAACGAAAGTTAAGCTGAGATTGCAGGCGTCGATACTCTCTGTCATACACCATCACAGACGCTATCTCATAGCGCTGCATCAGCTGATAGATGCGTGTTGTGTATGACAGATAGTCAAGCATACCTTCACCAGCTAATTTGCCCTCCCCGTGAAGTTTGGTCATGATGCTAACATTAGCCACTGACCACTGAGGAATAGACAAACTGGTCAGCTGAGGTTTTTTATCTCCCGCCCGCCATATTAGTTGGGACCCATTAGTGGCAGTGGTTACCAATTCCTCATGCACAGCTGCACCCGTCTGAGCAATATGATCAACTACATCATAGTGACAATTAATCTCCCCCTTACCTGGTGTAGACGCCATCCGTAGGTGGATCTGAGGATCACTCAAAGACACATTGGCGGGTGATGCATTTGTCTCAAAACAACATCGGTCCGGTGTCCCGCGTTTGCTGTGCCGCATGTATACATGTATGTATACCTGCCTCCTGCCGCCCGGTAGACCAGGACTAATCACAAATTAATATTCTTAATTTCAACCCTTAATATTTGAAATATATGCCCTTGGCCTATAATTATAAGCCTTCTTCTAATCTATTATAATTGTACGAATTCACGCAATTATGTTTGATTGTAGACCATGCAGACCTTGAAGGCTAAATAGGCATACACCGAGAATAATATAAATATAGTGAGGATGTGCGTGTGGCTAATTTTTACACCTGGCCGATATGGAGAATAGAAGACGACACAGGCCTGGAGATCCAGTTGTGACAGATCGATGTCTGGCCACTTAAAACAAGACACTAACCAATGTTGGCTCAATGCTGGCCCAGCTTTGCGTATGATGGGCCAATATTTACTGGGTGCATGGTTATTGTAGAGAAAGACGGTACTGGCTCTCCTATTTTGATTCAAATTACACATTTTAATACTTCCAACTAAAATCAGAGTCAAGTGGTCAGCCTAGGATTATCTGCACATGTCAAAAATAATCTTTTCTACAATATATCAATGCAGACTTCCACCTGTCACACCCCCTAAGAGGGTGTGGAAGAGGTGGACAGCAATAAACCACAGAAAAAAAAATCAAGAATGAAAAGAGATTATAAAAAAATAGTTTAGGAAATTAATAATGTTGTTTTAATGTTTTATCACCCGTTACGGTGTCATTACAAATCCTTTTCATATTGGGCCTGTAAAGGAATTGTACAGGCTTATTCATGTTGCCAGTAGTTTGCCTGTACAAACCCTTTATGATTTTCTAACGGTCCAGTAGAGGCATTGTATTTGTACCTATTGGAAGCCAGTACAATGGTTGTTATTCTAATGGGCTTGTACTGGCCTGGTACTGGCCCCTTACCGTTCCTGTACCGTTTGCCAGTACTGGACTGGATAATCACCAGGGTGCAGATCGCTACTGGACCCATGTAGAAGACTGCTGGTGATTTCGGACCTCGACCATTTCGGACCTGGTGATTTCGGACGCCTATCAGTGATTTCGGACGGTGATTTCGAATGGTGTGCGGTGAATTCGGACGCCGCGGTAAATTCGGACGGTGATTTCGGACGGTGTGCGGTGAATTCGGACGCCTAACTTAGTAGTCTTTTATATCAGTATTTTTGTTGCAGATCGTTACTGGACCCATGTAGAAGACTGCCGGTGATTTCGGACCTCGACCATTTCGGACCTGGTGATTTCGGACGCCTATCGGTGATTTCTGACGATGATTTCGGACGGTGTGCGGTGAAATCGGACGGTGATTTCGGACGGTGTGCGGTGAATTCAGACGCTGCGGTGAATTCTGACGGTGATTTCGGACGGTGTGCGGTGAATTCGGACGCCTAACTTAGTAGTCTTTTATATCAGTATTTTTGTACTAATATCGCTAATTAAAGATGGTGATTTCGGGCGATGATTTCGGACGGTGATTTCGGACGGTGTGATGTATAAGAAACCTTAACAGAGTACTCTTTTATATATGATTATCCCTGTTCTAATATCGGTAATTTCGGACGGTGATTTTGGACGGTATTATGCATTAGGAAACCTAATACAGTTATAGTCATCTTTTTTCAAATACTTATGCATATCATTTTAGAAATACAAAAATCAGTGATATACCGGTACAGTTATGATACATATGTACATATATAAGAACGTTTGTCATCGTCACATAGGCATATCATTTTATATAGACAAAATATATTTTGATACATATATTTATATACAATATAATAATAATATGCACATCACACACCTTTGAGGTCCTACTTCCCAGACAACGGTCATACTTTTGTGGCAAAACGGCAAGTTCACTCTCGTCACTACGGTCAAGATAATGCAAGTACAATTTTCAAATGGATGAAAATTATAGATAATTTTGTTATGATTAATATCATTTTCACGACCCTAGCACGTTATTAACGGAAAATAAGAAAATGATAACTATTTGAACAATAAATATTCTATTTTAGGATGTTGACCGTGATCATTAGCAGAATAAGGGTTAATTACTTGCTGATAACGCGTGCCACGATTTAGGACCCTTTACAGTCTGCGTGCTGCAATAAGCCTATCAAAACCTACGAATATGTTATAATTATACAACACAACACTCCACTTTGTAGTTGTAGTTGAGAACTGACCTTAATCGGATTTAATGTAATTCTCAATGCATGTTGAATTTGAAAACAAATAATTGACGTGGAATACAGTCTTGTTGTCATAGTTATCGGGACGCAGAGGATTAACGATGTTTGTCTGTGTTCACAGCCCGCGCGTCCGGCATAGACGGGCCGGTGTCACACATAAATGTTGAACAAACATATTGTAAACAATGCGGACAGTTAGACAATAGTAGTATACTTGTTCAAAAACTTCTTTGAACTCCTATCTACAATTCTTATTAGCATGATTAGTGAGTCAGTCAATTACTTTAATAGGCCCCTACGCTCAAATTTATCATTCATAAAAATAACATATCAAGTGCTGCTCGCCGTGCTGACAGCAAACACTAGACGTTGAAACGATTCCGAGTGAATGTTCGATCATCGTCTGCGACGGTGGCCGAGCATTAAACCAGCATTGGCTTAACCTCTCGATGGGTGGAGAATGAAATGTCATGGTCACACGAATGTGAAATAGAATTTATATGTTTTTATATATCGCTGTATATCATTTTTTTTATACTGTATATATCTACCCTGTGGTCATGTCTGTTCGTAAGAATACCAAGCTACAATAGGGGATAACGTCAGGGAAAACCTAGTAAGTCTAGTAATCAGTCAGCCCGTTACTGTCACACCATAACCTCAGTAAAAAGTAACGGTGTGACACATATTCGTAAAGTTGTGACATATAGTAGTAACGGTGTGACATGTAATAGTAACGGTGCAACTATCTGCGCATTGATATGTCTTCCATCTCACTTAATCACTTTATTTAATTGACTGTATGAAGAGAAAAATGGGCTATGTGAAAATACGGTATGTCACAAACCGTTTCTAAGTTGCTGTATGTAACTATATATTTCAAACAAACAACATGATAATAATTATAAACGTATCTGTTGGGTATTTCCTATATGTACATCTTAAGCTGAATAAATAAGAAGATAACATAATTCGACCTTGGTAGCGGTACTGACCAGTACGCTATAACAATCACATACGGCCAAGCTATTCAAATTATTCCTGCGCCATAAATAATAGTTGGTAAGCTCAAATTTATTTACTATCGTTATTCTAAATTGATTGTATTCCCATGAAGTTAAAAAAATTCACACAAAACAAATTTCCTTTTTTTAGAACTCCCGAAATGTGCTCCAATGTTTCCCGCACCAAAACCATAGATAAAAGAACATTTATTACTATACATATCTATACATTTATTTATGTTAATATATATCAATATTTTGTATATATAAAATAATGTGTTTATAAAGATGACAAAGTATAATATATTGTATAGCAATTTATGTATGTAGCATCTATATTTGTATATATACAATTATATTTCTATATATTTTTTTTGTCATATTAGGCTTCCCTATAAATAATACCGTCCGAAATCACCGTCCGAGATTACCGATATTAGTACAGAAATAGTCAGATAAAAGAGTTTTAAACATCACACCGTTCAACATGTTAGGGTGTTTTAAACATCACACCGTCCAATATCACCGTCCGAAATCACCGTCCGAAATTACCATCCGAAAATAACGATATTAGTACCAAAATAGTGATATAAAAGACTACTGAGCTGGGCGTCCAAATTCACCGCACACCGTCCAAAATCACCGTCCGATTTCACCGCACACCGTCCGAAATCACCGTCCGAAATCACTGATTGGCGTCCGAAATCACCAGTTCGAAATAGTCGAGGTCCGAAATCACCGGACACCATGCAGAACATTACAGTATGAGATCATTATAAAAGAGTTTACTGGGCCACTACTGGCCCGTCACCAAATTGTTTGCTGGGGATTTAGTATGAGTAGGAATGTCTGAATGTTTCTACTACAAGTTGCATATTAAAGTTGTGGCAGTGTTGTTATCACAAATTATATTATTCACACATAAATACAGTGATATGCAAATTAATCAGGACACCTATTGGCAACCAGTACAATGCCACACCACGCGATTTACCATGCGATTTCGTGTATTGTCCACTAACAGCTTGTTTTGATGAACAGCAACGTTAGTAGGCTATATTATTTTTATGCTATTGGCTTATCGACTTTGGCAAAGCACGGATCTAATCACAGAATTACAGAAGTGCTATTGTGACTTCAAAATTGATCCTAAAAGTAATGAGCAAATTATATATGAAAAATAGTATCACATTCACCTGCACTTGGTATTTTGCTAGTAACAAAGCTGCTTGTAAATAATAATATAGACTTGAACAACATACGCTAATAATACACTAACTGACACAAGGTGTTTCTAATAATTTCAACCACATTCGTGACTATGTCTAAATTTATTTTAGGTAATATGCCTACCCTATGTATTAACTGTCCACGTAAAACAATCCTACATAATCAACAATAATAGGCCTATTCAAACATTGAAAAAAATATTTATATATATTTAAATACATTTAATATATTGCGGCTTACTCTGAAATTATACTCGAAAAATGCCTTATATTTGTATAAGTTACAGCCCATTCATTAGGATATGCAATATGAACACATCCTAGCGTTCCTCAACAAACATATCTAATGAGTTCAGTATTGAGCATCGAAAACGTTCAGGACGGGAGCGCCCGAAACGTCAGCACGATTGTCGGGGTAAATAGTGAAGTAAATAGCACCTGGTAGTGTGCGCACTCCTTGGTGGCCTCGCTCTACAGATACTCTACAAATAAAGCAGTGTGCAGGCTTCACAGCACAGTAAACAGAGAGAAGTCAAACCATCAGCAGCTGCAGTGTGTAGGCTGAAATAATCACTGAGTACAAGGTGGGAGGTAACTATATAAAATCAATTTGTCTGTCTGACACTTCTAATATTTTTTTATGGTTACGTTAAGAATATATAAACAGTTTAAAATTCGAATTGAGCTGGTATGAACAGTATAAATGGCAGCCATTTTGTTAAACAGCAACATTAAAGCAACACTTGCTCAATGTTTCTTATTTGCTGGTTATGATGTGTTCTTTAATATCGCCATCTGCTCCTCTATATAGATCATCTGTAGACTATTAGGAAGCTGATTAAACTTGTAACATGCCCGTCAAACTCCTTCTTTATGACTTGGTGATTTATTTCAAGTTCTGAACCTCCTTGGTGGTACATTCACCAGGTACGGGTCCATCCGTTTAAAAATGGCTGCCATTTATAAACTAATCGCCATACGATGGTTTAATTGATAAAAATTGTCATGAATATGTTTGCTAACCACAGACCTCCACCTCCCTCAAGGGTCATTGACCTGCTACTGGCACTCTGTATTTCTGTATAGCCAAGGGACTAGCCCCACGAAATTACGAATTACAGTGCATAACTTCATATAAATTGGCAATATGAAGATACAGTTTAATTGACTTACTCTATAATAATCTACTTTTAAGTTGTTTTTTGTAAGGTGAATTTCGCTAGTGTCTGTACAGAAACACACGTTTTGGTACTACACAGGGATATTCAGCGCAGTGTTTATCTTTATCATGGTTACCTTCCATGTCGTGGCCTATCAGCATGATCAGATGTTTTTCGGTGTCTTGAAATCTGATGATAAATCCTAGTATTGCTAACCTGTTTTCGGCCAGAGCAATACATTGAAAACAGGCTCATGCTACACAATTGATAAACAATGCATTTTCATTATAAAGTCCTATTCAGACAATAAAATGCTCCTCTTCACCACATGTGGCCTATATGCTTCTGTTTGTTTCTGTGTTGACACTACTTTCCCTGTAGCTGATGCCACTGATGCCTTCATTTCTGCTTTTCGACTTGAGTAGCTCAATCCTCTGTAAAGAAAATGCTTCTCTAGTGGAGGTTCACCCAAGTTGTCTGTGATATGCTCTCGCAGTTCTAAAATGTCTTGCTACTAATGTTATTGTGTTATTTGTTTTGATTACAGATTTGCTTCAAAAGACCACGATTTCGGACGTATGCACCATATAATGTCACAAGTTGTTTTTCCTTGATGAACATGGAACCGAGACACACTTTATTATGGCTGCAAAATTTTCATTTCTGTCTCAAAGTATGAAGACAGGAAGCATTGTATATTTGAATGGTTCAAATGTACAAAGTGAGTTGGAAATCAATGAGGAAAATGAGTATTTAACCTCCGTGAATGGAAAACAAAAGAGATGTCCAGTATGTTGTAAGCCATCTGTATGTGATACATTTCATAAAGGATTTACAAAGACGAGTAACCGGAAAACACATCGACGTATTCACACTGGAGATAAACCTTATGTATGTGATACGTTTGAGAAAGGATTTACACGGAACATCTACCTGAAAATACATCAGCGTGTTCATAAAAAAAACCTTCTGTGTGTGGCACGTTGCAAAAAAGATTTACACAAAAGCGTGTACGCGCTGGTGAAAAACCTGAATGTACAACACAGCACAGAAGATCTGCAGATTCATCATTTTTAAATTGACAGGAACTTCTGATAGCTGATGATGAATAGATTTGATATTCCTTTATATTAAAAAACAAATTCTAGCTTGTAATTAACAGTCTGACTTGTCAAAAGTTTGAGCGAGAAACTACACAGCCTATTTCAAACCTTGAAACTGATGATGGAGAGCTATCAGATCGTTCATATAATCCCCTCTTGAATAATCCAAAATTCAAAAATGCTTTATTAAGCAGCTTGTCCGTAGCTGAGACAGGCACATATCTTTCAAAGACTGCATATAATTCAGTCATGATGTATATTTTGGCCATATATTATATTAAATGTTTTTGATCGAAATTGGTTGCTGATTTAACACTTAGAGATTATTTGGATGTCAAATCAACACCCGGCTACACTGTGGTTTCCCATGAATCCTGCACTATGACCCCAACACATACCGAGTGGCAATGAGTTAATCAGTTGGTCAGACATGTGTGCCCTAAGTTACCTACAGATCAGTCAGATGCATCAAAATCACGCATGTTGGTTTTACATTTAAAAGGTCCAATTGAACATTCTATTTTAGAAGTGTACCGAAAAATGTTATTATTGAATGTTATTAGGCCTATGTATTTTATTATTTTTATTATTATTATGAATATAATTTCTAGTACACATACATGATTGCTTGTAATATAGATTTTTTCCCCATTGTTGATCATTTGTAAATGTATATTTGTTTATTTTCTCTATAATCAATCATCATGATCATGCCAATGTATTTCTTTTAATCAACCGGTATTGTGTTTCGCATGTGTATGTAATATTCGCATATTACGTAAATTTTATATAGTTATGCTGCAATGTATATATTATATATAGGTATCTATGATTATATCTGTGCATACATACATATTCCTACATAGCCGATCACTTTGTATATTAGAACAGCATGCGAATGGTGAAGTGAGTTCAAAATGATGGTACATGTTATAGTTTAGATAAGTACATACGTTTTATATTGCTTCATCATAATATACTTGATCGTCTTAACTAAGTGGAATCTATTTATTCAAAGTGCGCTCAATATAATTGTTTAAATGCAACTGTTAGGATTTAAATATAATTTACTAATGTAAAAATAACATATATGATTTGTAGATATAGTACAATCATATGTGTAATTGAAAAAAAATGTGTTATATAACTTTGTATGTAGTTATGTATACTTTATTATGCGTCGTTTCCGTATGTTTTCGTTGGTATATGAGGGCCCCACGGCAGATGAGCTTCGCTCAGTGGGTTTGATATATATATTTATATGAAAATACCTATTTTATGAACAATTTGTATGTATACACGTATATTTTTATCTTTACCCCAGTATATAAAGTTTGTATTATTATTAATATTATAAAGTTTCCACAAACGTGTATTAGCTTTAGAGAAGCAGACCAACTTGCCACGATTCACATTAGATACGATTTTAGATTCTCACTTTCAAAGATAAAGAATGATTGTTCCAATAACACTGAATAAGGACCCACATGGTTTCTATTTGACAGGTTTGTTTGCTAAAATGTCACATAAATGTAATTTAGGTCAGGGGTTTGAAAGATCAAGTTGGATTAATATTATGAATAATGCCCCCGCAAAACTATATCTCTCACTGGTAGCAGGGCCGAATACTAGTGCAGTCCAGATGAAGACTTAGTTTGGTGATTTGTTGAGATTCTGTTTAACAAATTGCTGGAAATTGCCATGAATAAGATTGCACTAAGCAGGGGAAAAACCAGTATCCACAGTTTTCCGAGACAGGTTTTTAGTTAGAGACCCCCCCCCCCACTTCTGTCAATTAACACCTCTGGGACAACATAGGGCCCTCAATAAATTAGCTTTGCCCAATGCTAGGGCAGCAACCAATGTCCTCAGAGAGGCTGATATTGTAAACCATAATTGGTCATGTCCCTACCTTGGAGGAAGCTGTAAAATTCGTATCTCAAACTCAGGCCTGGGAAAATGTAAAGCCACAGTTCCTGATAGATACATAGAAATGCTTAAACTGAGTAGACGTACCAATTGAGGTGCATGCAGTGTTTGCTGAGCCAGCACCCGTAGAGGCAGACTCGGTCCGAGTAAAGCATATGCTTAAACATATTAGACTATCTAGTGTTGATTCTCCAATTCATACTAAGATTGTAAGATAGGGATTCCAGTCCATATATATTAGCAACGCATCTGACTTGGTACAATCAGATCCCGATTCCCAGTACCGTAGTACTGGCAGAAAGTACTAGCTCGAACAAGTATTTAAACTCGATGTAGCAGGGCTGATGACAGTGCTTCTCTCGTACTTAACTCTAGTTACTCTCTGGTCTTAATATCGTACCAATCATCCCCTCTTATCAGCATTGCCTTTTTTTATTCAACCTCTCATAGCATCATATTTACATGGTATACAGGGCGAATTGGTTCCTAGTGCCCTCTCCTGGCTGCGGGTCGCCCGTAGGCGGTGTGATCAGCGGTGTTTACTCAGGCCTTCGATACCCTCCGCTTATGTCTTGAAGGTTTAACCTCTGCTGCCGATTGCTTGGCTCAGCAATTGGCACGTCTGGTTGCGTCATTGACTTCGCCATGTCTGTGACGATCTGTGGGGTTACAGGGGTTACAGATCGTCCTGTCTTACACCAAGTCATTGATTTGTCGTGCTACGGCAGTCCCTAATAAATGTTAATAATAATAGTAATAATATAACATTCTTATATATGTGAATCCTTGGATCACATCCGGGATTCTAGAAGGACACCTACTAAAAAAAGGCAGGAAAGTCAGATGATACACGTAAAAAAGCAAAAAAAACTAGGCAGGACTTTGACATGAGAGTTAGCCCATGCAAAATGAAACTGAACCAACAGGCGAAACATAATTCCTCACAAAATTATCTAAAAAGTAGATTTATGGATAGATCGGGAAAATAGATTTAGAACTATTAAACTAGGAGTGATGCAGCAAACATTTATTTTATAACTATGATGATAATAAAATAACATTAGATTTAAATAGTAACCGATAGATTAGGCATGGTATGAGTTGAACTGTGGAGTATGCTCTTCTAGTCTAATCAGGGCAAGTAGATATGTATATGGAATTGCACAAGGATATACTAAGCTAATTTGAAATAAATTAATATTTCTTCCAAAATTAATAATATAATTAACTTTAAATCTGCTATGACCAGTCCCAAGCCTGGCTTAAAAAAGAGGAGAGTTAGGCAAATTGCCTATGAAAGTATTATTAACAGCTCACCATTCCACTTGTATAGCTGCAAGCGAAATAACCAAGTATATGTATGTATATGACAGGCCACCCACGACCATACATACATACGCTTACCTCCATCTACAATCTCAGGTGATGAAAAAATACTTGGATATAATTATAACTTAAAAAATGGTTACAGAGGTGTTATTAAATGCACAGAATTACTACACTTTGGGAGTTTAAATAGAAAATCATAATTGCTCGCAGCCAACTAACACATTATCAAGTCATCACAACAATTAGTTTTATTTTTGTTACCAGATTTTTATTTAATAAAGACATAAGGTTCTGAGCATAGTGTGTTTGATTCGTGTGGTTTTGGTAACAGTGTAATATAGATCATATTACTAAACTAAAAGGATAACTTTAAAAGCTGTCATGGATATCTCAACAAGATGTATTTATCCCTTTTACAATTTAGGTGACTTCCAGACAAGAAGAAAAACGTATTGATTTCGACATTAGCATAACACTATTTTGTCACCACTTCATGTATGAAATATCCAGAGATGTATTTCAAAAATCGACCAGGTATATTCTGGTTACTAAAAGGCTATTTCCAGGCTACCATGGATATCCAATGAAGATGTATTTTATCCCTGTTAATTTGCGTCCAAACAATGAATGTTTGCTAAGGTTGTTTCAATGAAGCTAAAATAAATGGTGATGGATATTTGAATAAAAGTACAAGTTTGATATTGATTTAACACTAATGTATCACCATCTATGACCCGCCACCCGGAAAGGGCCCTGAAGGTAAAATTTTCAAAACTAATTTTCATAGTTGAAATGATAGTCGCGTCCTTTCTGTTTTGATAACTGAAAGAATTAAAAAAGTGGTACCTTCTCACATGGCAGGGACACATTTAATGTCAATCTTCTGTACATGTTGAACAGTTTTACACCTTATTCAATTCACCTTATAATCATTTGAAGAATAAAAAAGACAAATCGGGACATTCAGAAAATACTATTTTATTTTACCACACTATATTGTTAAGCGCACCAAAATACAAACCTGCCTCTTAATACTGCAAATGTATGTGTGTGGAAATGTACCATTGACCAACTGCTGGGTTGGTGTTGGGCAGGCGTCGACGACTGGCCAGCAGTAAACAAACGTTGTGCCATTGTCTGTTGTCATCCGAACTACTGCCTGGTATTGGTATTAAATTGTATACCATATCTCACAGATTCCTACAAGTCCTGCTCAGCAAAATGTTTATATTTCGTGGGTATGCTTGGGAATCATTGTACTGCCTCGTTTAGGTGTGTTATTTATAAAAAAAACCAAACACAGTAAATGTCTGTGTGTCATGGGTCAGTTGGTTTGTGTTATGTTGTAACAAATTTGCCCAGGACCCTAGGATAATAATTAATTGCGTTTTGTGCTTATTAAATAATGTTCAACTTTGCTATTTGCTCTCCAGTCCTTTGTACTTTTCAGTTTGCCAGTATACCTAGACATTTCATGACCTTCGACCTTTTCGTGGGTCGTGACCTGATTGATGACTGGAAGATTACTGAGCAGAAAATACTTAGTTCCACAAAAAATCGTCATCGAAACATGATCCTCTGTCAACAACCTTAGGGTTTATTCAATAGAAGTGTGAAGCGAAGCGCGCAACGTGGGGCCGTGCGCCTTACACCTGTATTGAAAAAACCTGAGATCGCTATACCACTCTCAAATGCCATGCGCGTTCCTCCTTACACCTGTATTGAAAAAAACCTGAGATCGCTATACCACTCTCAAATGTCAGCAGCCATAGGTTTTTGTCACTAAGGGACACTCTAGCAGGATTTTTATAGATGCAGGTCACGCCATGTGCAGATATTGTAGTCGCACATGCACACCCAACCTTCTCATCTGATATATGCCAACCAGTAGTATGATAAAGCAGGATGACGTCACCTCTGCGGCAACTGATCAGCGCTCTGCATGTGACAGATCACACCACATGTCAAATCGCAGATTGTAAAAACAGCATGCAAGCGTCCTTGTAGATATATTGCATTTTTTATTTTGATCAGTGTTCATATTTATACAATATGTATTTAAACAACACTATTTAACTGTACTAAAAAAATGGAAAACATGGATTCTGTGGAGGCTTTCTTGAAAAACAAGTAAAAATGTAATACAATGATGCAAAGGGAAGAGAAGCACACCACAATGATTCCATTTAGTTTCCAAGTCTATTTTATGTATTCAGAAATTGAAGAGCTATGTTACATCATCAGTGGTAACGCTCTCCACAGTGAAGCACAGTAGCAGTCACTGATGTTGCTTGGAGTTGACGAAGTCATCAGTCAATACCCTATTAATCATGTTAATGTATCTATAGTATATGGTATCATCTTGTCTGTGTATGGTTAAATGTGTGTATGCAATGGCTAGAATATTTTTCACGTGATATATAGTGGCGATAAAAAAGTAATTATGGTTGAGCAAATGGCAACATATCTGTTATGGTATTATCTGCTATGGTATAAAATTTTTGTTACCATTCCATGATTTTATCAATGTCTCTCTCAGATATGTAAGTAATGATAGTTTGTGTAGGTCTGTCTATATTACGATCATATACATAGTAGAGCAAAAGTCTCACATTTTTCAGAGCATTTGTGTAACTAGTAAATACTTTTTATTGGTTACTTTTATTTTTTTAAAGCCATGTTGGATCACAAATTATTGTGAAACCATGTGTGGCATCAGCGATATGATACTGTTCAAAACTGTGTGATTTTATGTTGGTCTTAGAAAAAAAACAGATGTTAACAACTTGTATTGCTTGAAACAGTGTGATTTTATGTTGGTCTTAGAAAAAAAACAGATGGTAACAACTTGTATTGCTTGAAACAAATATAATATATACTTAGCACATAATGACCAGACATTATTCTGATAATTTTGTATCTTCAACCACAGGTATCAAATTAGCTCAAAGCTACGGAAGAAATGTGGACAAGCGAATATACCACACAACACAAGACATATAACACTTGGACCATTCTTATCGTCAACAGAGCTTTCAGCATTACTCGGATCAGGACCAGTCATAAGCAGGTTTGTAGAAGGATCTGGTGTGGGTCTATCTGGTATGTTGACATGTTCGCCATTCTTTATTCCCTCAGTGTTCATGTAATCATTGGTAGACATCATCTTCATAGCGTTTTCTCTCTGCGTGCTGATGTACATGTGATTAATAGTGGACATAACCTTCGCGGCGTTTTCTCTACGTGTGCTCTTGTATTTAGTATTGACTGCCTCATTCCGTTGAGCATTGAAAATGCTGTCCCATGAATTCCCATTACACAAGTCATCTACACACGGACAAGTTGTACCTGCTCCGACTGTAAATGTATATTCGCTTTGTAAATATATCTTTGCTACACTTTTGTGCATGTCTTGATTGCATTCTCTTTGTGTGGGTATTTCTGCACATCCTCTTATCAGAGATACAGCATGATAGATTTCTGTAAAGAATCACATACACGATCGGTTTAAAAGAATCAATAAATCAATCAAAAACTCAAAGACTCGGTCAGTTAGTTACTTGGTTGCTTCGCTGATCGGTTGTTTGGTTTGTATGTTCGTCGTTAGGCTAGTGCATCTGTAAGAGTCAATCAGTCAATCAATCTGCCGACCAACTAATACTAGACCTGCCGCTGTAGTGTAGTGACTAGAGGTGGAGGCAGCAAGCCGAGAGGTTGTGGGTTCGAATCATACACCAGACATGCCCCAACTTAGGAGTTTGACACAAACTTGATGGGTAGGTCAAGCCACAGACCGAGATTCATCAACTTACAGATGTGACTTCTGGGGCGTCTCGTACATATGACCGATTGGGGTTGTCCAGGTACCAAGTGCCAGTAGGTGCTTGTGATGCCCGGGCCCAGACCTGTCATCATGGTCATGTCGTTCCAAAACCAAAGACGGATATGTTATTTCAACCAACGTACAGACTGCATTTTGTGCAGCATCCACATTGCATAATATAAATATATGACCCATTGGGGATGACTGTTTCTACCAGTGGCACAAAGACGAGATTGTTATGTTAGCCAACGTACAGACTGCACTTTGTACAGCATTTACATTGCATATTATAAGTTATAAACCCAGTTTATTGAAACGATATCAATCAGGAAATTCTAATCAAAATCAAATAACTGATTAAATAGCTGAATAAATCAAATAACTGAACTGAATTAGTTCAGAAAGCTCAGAAAGAATCATATGTTATTATTAAAACACGTGTATGTCAATATGATTTTTTTTAATTGGAACGATATCAATTAATCAATTCTGATCAAAAAATAAATAACTGAACTACCTTCAGAAAGTTCGTAAAATATGTAATTATTAAAACACATGTATGTTATTATGTTTTTTTTACACATTGTTCAACTAATGAGTGATTCAATTTAGTTGAACCACCCTTAATCTTTTCGCTGACATAATCAACCATAGTTGTCTCGTAAAAAGGATTGAAAATTAATCCCATTTTATGGGGTTCTACTGTCTAAATATTTTTATAAACTGCTAAAAGGAACTCATTAACATATACTTAGACAATTTACTCTTGTTGTATAAATGAATTATTTTGGAAATGCTAACTTTTGTAAGGAAATTCAACAGTACAATATGCATTAATAACCATGTATACCTACCTCCATTTTTTATGGATGTGAGATTAAATGCACTTTCATAGCAAATTTCAGTATGCTTACAAGTAGTGCTCTTCATGTATCGAACTACATAGCAAGTCGGGTTCGTCTTGATATTCTCCTGATACCACCATACATTGGCGCATTTATAGCAAGTTAATCCATCACCTGACGATTAGGAGCATAGTACAGGCGAAAATAAAAACAGTCATATTTTTAAAATGATAAATTATAAACGGTGAACATACATATGGCATACTCATGAATCTGAGGATAATTAATAACAGGAAGGTGGTAGGCTATACATATATGTGATATATTACATGCAAAATACCATCCCCGTTATTGTTAATGAAACTTATAATGACAAAAAATGTCTCTGTTCAAAAAAATTTGTTTAACTAATTTTTAAATAATGCATATTGTAAATATGTCTATACCATTTATATAACGTAATATTGATTTACTCGGACACCAGCTGCATATGTAGGGATTCATGCGTTTTCTATTTAAAAAATAAATATTAACTTGACAATCCAGTAGGTTCAGGTGCAGCGCTTCAGAATCTAAATACCAGCACAATAGAATATAATTATTTTGCAAATGTATTTTTATCACATGTACAATATTTTAATATACATTTTTCATATTACAATATTTATTAATATTCATTAAAACATACCACATACCTGGTGCGATGAGTAGCGCCAAAGTCAGTATAAAGTTGTGAATAGTCTTCATATTTTTAAAAAATTCTGAAATCAAAAGTTTGGCATGATTATGTTTATCCCATAATGGAAAACAAACTACAAAGCAACGCAAGTGTTGAAATAATAACAATACTGAATTCATGTTTTAGCAACCATATTACAACAATTCCAAGAAAAAGGAGAATTATAATAAAATTGTTTTTTTATATCAAATAATAAAAACGATCAGTTTATTTTTTGCATTTAAATTACAACACTTACAAGAAGAGTAGAATTATTTAATAAGAGCTCAATCTTTGATGAGAGACGTAGTTGGGTCCATTTATTTTTAGATTTAAATATAATTAGGGAGGGAGTAAAATAAGTAAATAAAAACTTTAAACTTATTTCTGGATAAGCTAGTGAGGACGATGGAAAAACAACTTCGGATTAATCTAATGCGTGAGCTAATCTACAACAGAGAAAAACCAGTACTTGAATCATTGCATGAGAGTAGGATAAAGTCCTAACAACAAGTTTTCTTCTGTCGATGTAATGTAAATGCAGTAAGAGGTGTAAAGCAATATCTCTCCGTCAAGTCATAATTTAAAACTATCATTCCGAATATGGAAAGGGATCAAGGTAAAAAAAAACAGTTTTTTTAATTCAAATGATACGTTATTTCTGTGATTTTGACCTCGATCGCCTTCATTTATTATATTGCAGTTTAATCGTCCAGCGTTGCATTTTACAATGGGGTGATAATTATGTCAGAATTTATAAATTACTAAGAAGAGCATTCAGAATTATAACTGGTAGTAAATATAATGCACACACTGAACATTCATTAAAACAACAAATAACTTACAAATTGCAAGCATTTCTAAATTACAACTACTTGAATTTATTTACAAATTTCAGCATACTATTTTACTCACATATTCCACTTATTTTACACCTACACTACTGCGAAGCACGCAATAACAATATAAGGCGTCAACAGGAAAACGAATTTCAGCAAAATGTAACGTTTGGATTTATCAAAAAAAAAGGAAAATAACGTTTTTGCAGGGCTGGATGGGTGTTCTTAACCAATGCTAAATGCTACATTTTGTCTGTCATTATGTTAAAATACATCACCGTTCTATTATTTTCTGTCCTTGTGTAATATTACATCATTGTTCGACATTGCACATTTGAGTGTGATATAAAACAATACCTCACTGACGCCTCACACTTTATTCATCAATCATGTGCAGTATTCTCCATATCAAACAAAATTGCCAGAATTTGTATTTTACACATGATCAACTAGATATGTTAACAGAACTCTCGTCGATGTCACTGAGGCCGATGAGATATTGGTGATGCCGATATACATCTGAGCGTGAAAATCGCTCTGGGAATACCTTTCATAAAAGGAACTGGGTGATTCTTAGCTTACCGATTAGGACACTCTATAATGTATTCTTCTAATCCAGCGATACCTCCAATATGATGCGATCAAACAGAAAAACTGTCTCTCGATGATTCATCCTGCACAGCCTTCACATTTATAATTCCCCCCAGAATAATTTCATGGTCATTGACCCAACTGTTTAAAATGTTATAGTCATTACGTTCATAAATCCAGGCTTGTGAGTGTGACTGGATATGCTATACTGACTGAATGACATTATGTTATTCTCAGCAAACATGATACGTTGAATCAATGTTGGTTTGATGCTGGACCAGCCTTGTTGACAGTGCACCAACATTAAAGTCACATTGGCTGAACCCATTTTATCTGATGTGTATCCTTTAACGACATACACAGTTACCAATGATATGTAATATAGGATCTACTTTAGAAGGTTTTAAGTTATGTGTGACATTATAAATTAAAGTTTAAACCCATTGTAGTTTCATGAATAAAGTTAAAATCCATTAGTATTAAGTTATGGTCATGCGTATATTACTCAAGTATCCACTAATAGTTACATTCTTTTTTGAAGACCATGATAATCTAGCCTACCATATTGTTTCTTTGTAAAGACAATGGTAATACAGTCTGCCATCGTTTTTCTGTGTAAAGACAATGGTAAAACTGCCTACCATTTTGTGTCTATGTAAAGACAATGGTAAAACTGCCTACCATTTTGTGTCTATGTAAAGACAATGGTAAAACTGCCTACCATTTTGTGTCTATGTGAAGACAATGGTAAAACTGCCTACCATTTTGTGTCTATGTAAAGACAATGGTAAAACTGCCTACCATTTTGTGTCTATGTAAAGACAATGGTAAAACTGCCTACCATTTTGTGTCTATGCAAAGACAATGAGAATACTGGCTACTATTTTATGTCTGTGTAAAGACAATGATAATACCGCCCACCATGTTGTTTCTTTGCAAGGACCATGGTAATACAGCCAGAAGGACACTACAGCCAGAACCTCAATACAACAAAGCCTGATGATTAAAACAGTGCCAGAAATATATGGCCCCTTCAATATATGAAAGAAACTAATGTGTATTTTAACTCCCATCTATATTACTTACTCAACAGGAAAAATTTCAGATAACACATAGAGAAAATACGACACAAAATGACACCAATAAGCGATTTGGGGTTAAAACTAATCGATAACGAATATTATAACCCTGTCAGCGTGGGAACCGACTTTGGACGTCAGAATATGCGTTTAATGACGGCAGATTCTGACGTTTAAAGTCGATCCTCGCACCGAAAGAGTAAATTATCTATATTGGCCGTAGACCCATAACATAGATATTCAGATGAATCTGCATCATTATGTAAGGTGTTGCCATGTGAGCCCTGAATAAGTCAGAAATACTGAATTACACAATGCATGGCAACCCAGTAGTGCATATAACTCAATGCGTGACAACCCGGTAGTGTATCTAATTCAATGCATGCACCCCAGTAGTGCATATAACTCAATGCGTGACAACCCAGTAGTGTATCTAATTCTATGCATGACAGCACAGTAGTGTATTTAAGTCAAGCACGGAAACCCAGTAGTATATCTAACACAATACATGGCAAACCAGTAGTGCATCTAAGTCAATGCATGACAGCCTAGTAGTGTATCTAAATCATTGCATGGCAACTCAGTAGTGTATTAAACTCGATGCATGGCAATCCACTAGTGTATCTAACAGAATGGATGTCAACCCATTAATGTATCTAACCCAATGCATGGCAACCCATTAGTATACTTAACACAATGCATTGCAGCCCATTAGTGTATCTAACACAATGCCTGACAACCCTGAAGTGTATCTAAATCAATTCATGGCAACTCAGTAGTGTATTTAACTCAATGCATGGCAACCCAGTAGTGTATCTAATACAATGCATAGCAACCCAGACACAATGCATAGCAACCTAGTAGATAGTATGCCGTGATCCAAGATTGATTTTGAATTGAGCCAGCGTCAGATACAGCGGGTCAACATTGAAGCAACCTTGACACAACCGTTGTCTCGTGTCTGCTGTGAATACTTTATTTCTAAGATATCAAACTTCAAATAGTAGCCACCACCTCACAAATAAACTAGTCATGTTATCAAAGTCGTAAGTGACTACATTTTCTCTGAGACTATTTGATACCAAGCGCAGGGTGGGATTATTCTATACCTCTTAAGCAGCGTTGAGATCAGTTTTCTACGCATGCGTTCCAGAACTAAAATACATGCTAATGGATTTTTAAGAAATGTGCAAGTTTGACATAAAGAATCACAACTTAATGTATAAACTAACAAGATATGTATTTTAAACGTCGATATATAAGATAAACGTTAGATCAACGTTAGATCAACGACTCTTGTGTGCTTAGGATATTTTCCTCCCACATCATCATATACCATGACCACTTATTGCGACATCATCATTGACCCTTGACCACTTCCTGCCACATTATCATTGACCTTGACCACTTCCTGCCACATCACCATTGACCATGTCCACTTCCTGCTACATCATCATTGACCTTATCCACTTCCTGCCACATCATCATTGAACTTGACCACTTTCTGCCACATCACCATTGACCTTGATCACTTCCTGTCACATCGCCATTGACCATGACCACTTCCTGCCACATCATCATTAACCTTGACCACTTTCTGCCACATCACCATTGACCTTGACCACTTCCTGCCACATCACCATTGACCATGACCACTTCTTGCCACATCATCAATGACCTTGACCACTTTCTGCCACATCATCATTGACCTTGACCACTTCCTGCCACATCATTATTGATCTTGACCACTTCTTGCGACATCATCATTGACCTTGACCACTTCCTTCCACATCATCAATGACCTTGACCACTTCCTGCCACATCATCATTGACCTTGATCACTTCTTGTGACATCATCATTGACCTTGACCACTTCCCGTGACATTATCATTGACCTCGACCATTTCCTGCCACATCACTATTGCCCTTGACCACTTCCTGCCACATCATCATTGACCTTGACCACTTCCTGCCACATCACCATTGACCATGACCACTTCTTGCCACATCATCAATGACCTTGACCACTTTCTGCCACATCATCATTGACCTTGACCACTTCCTGCCACATCATTATTGATCTTGACCACTTCTTGCGACATCATCATTGCCCTTGACCACTTTCTTCCACATCATCAATGACCTTGACCACTTCCTGCCACATCATCATTGACCTTGATCACTTCTTGTAACATCATCATTGACCTTGACCACTTCCTGTGACATTATCATTGACCTCGACCATTTCCTGTCACATCACTATTGCCCTTGACCACTTCCTGCCACATCATCATTGACCTTGACCACTTCCTGTTACATCGCCATTGACCTTGACCACTTTCTGCCACATCATCATATACCATGACCACTTCCTGCCGCATCAGCATTTACCTTGAACACTTCCTGCCACATCATTATTGACCTTGACCACTTCCTGCCACATCACCATTGACCAATTGTCAATATAAGTACAGAAAACAAACTTTCATGGTTCAGTTTATATAAATAGTCTAGCAGAGCTTTAACTTTTCCAGAGTGTTTGTTTATTTATTAAATACAAGTTATTTTTGTATTTGTGAAGAGTGCTCTGTAACCTAGCAACATCGAATTTGTATTTGTTTTTAGGCTTATGCCCTTGCACTTTTTGTATCTAACGTTTCTCTTGTTTTGACGCAAGAAACATATTATGTCATGTATATTGTCAAACTCTATAGGCCTACTTTGTCACATTTTCATACTTTAACTGAATTTTAAGCACGTTTTGTGTAGTTATGATTCATGTATGACTATGATCTGTGATATTTGTAATTACATCTACACATAATGTTACTGTATAGGCTCCTTTAATTATATAACTATGAACATTAACATACTTACAATAACATTTCTCGAGCAAGTTTTTACTTGTACATAGGGCATCTATATCTTATATCATTATTAATGTTCATTAATATTATTACACACCATATAACCAGGGAATATTCCTTGGTATAACGAATTTATTAATGTGTGCATTTTAATGGCGCATTCGTCTTTATATACTTTCCGTCGTGAATAAAATATATATGTATTAAATATTTGCCATATATAAATGTGAATGCCTTTGACGGAATATCAATTATTGCATAAAATATCGCGAAATTCCAAATGGTCATCAATTATTGTCAAACCATGTGTGATATTAATAATTTGGTAATATTCAGATTGTATGATTTTATGTTTAATCTTAGTGAACAAAGTAATAGTAAAAACAGTTACTTTTAACGACGTGAAACAAATGAATACATAATTGTCACACAAGATGTTAATTGACCAAACATACAAAATATAATTTGTTATTCACAAGCACTGTTACAAAGGTGTTACGATAAATATTTATCATGGTTATGTTTCCTACGACTTCTTGTCTTCAACCAATGTTATCAAAAAAGCTACTGAATCAAAGTAGATTTGAAAAGTGAATATTCCACACAATTGAACACATCTAACATCTGGTACTTTAGCATCGTCAGCAGAGCTTCCAGCATTACTTGATCATCGTCATAGCGTTAACGTTGTCATCATTAGTATTGAATTCCTTATTCTGTGGAACGTTAAAAATATTATCCATAGTGTCTTTTACTAATATTTATTATGTCATTAATTTTACATTCTTTGGTCAACATTCTCGTTTTTAACCAATGCTAATAAGTTTATAACCATGGAATCAAGTATATTAGGAAAACGAATATTCCACACAACTGAAATTATCTAACACTTAGACCATTAGCATCTACAGCATTACTCTGATCAGTACCAGTCACTAGCAGGTTTGTAGAAACTTCTGGTGTAGGACCATCGCCATTCTTCATTCCGTCAGTGGACATGCTATCATTGTTGAAACTGTTCATACCATTCTGTTGAACATTAAAGATACTGTCCCATGAATGTCCATTACAAACGTGATGGTCACAAAGACAAGTTGTACTATTTCCAACTGTCAATTTATCGTTGCTGTTTGCTTTTTTAAAAGCAACAAATACAACCTCTGCTATCTTGTGGTGCATTTCTTGACTGCAGCCAGCATTTTTGGATTCTATGCGTCCTCTTATTGAGGATACACCTTCAGAGATATCTGTAAATAATAAAATGCGCTGTTAAAAAAAATGTATAAATTGGTAAATCAATCAATCATTTGCAAAATATTTTCTGCTATAATTTGATGCATATTGAATTACACCATCTATATGGGGTTTCAATCAATAAATCAATCAATCAAACAATAGGTTCATCAATCAATCAATCAATCAATCAATCAATCAATCAATCAATCAATCAATCAATCAATCAATCAATCAATCAATCAATCAATTTATCCAGTTATACCAGCCTTAGCCTTGTATTTGGTATAATGAACCCTATATAAAATTCTCTTAGAAAGAGTGGAGAATTAGTTCAGATTTTGGCCTTCCTCCTGTCCCGATTATAAAGTGAAGAAAGCAACGTGCACCTCTGACACACTAACCCAGTAAACACGACGCGTTGATCCAATATCCCTTTAACATTGGCCCACCGTCTGCGACGCCGGCCCAACGTTGAAAGAACACTGGTTCAATGTATCGTGCTTCCCGGGTAACTGCTTGCTTTTTAAAACTAGCAAGCTGGGCTTGCGTTCTTGTATTCGGATTGGTCCCAATTAATTTTCAATAATTTTCGTTTGTTGTATAAATTAATCACTTATTCCGTTGTGTTGACAGTAGACTATGGTGTCGTACAATTCACAGCTGAATAAGCGCCACTGAAAACTGACACTGCACAGCTCAGTGATTAGCTATCAGGCCTAGTTATAAATACAGCAGAGCAAATCTAGTCACAAAAGCACAAATTTGCGAGAATCTAAACACTCCGGTCTTGACGCTGGGTACCTAACGGATATTACGGAATTGGCCCTCCGCACAAGTTCATCCACGGAAACAAGTAAGACTCCCTTCAGAGCAGCCCCCAGAAAAAAACATAAAATTAAAAGACATTGAGACTGTAGGCTACGTCAATCTCGCAATGGTCAATCATGAGCCTGGATCTGCCGTGGACATACAACCCAGACGTCAACTCCCCAGACGCCCCATTTAAGAGGAAAAGAGACATCGGTGGACCCGTTGCTATATACTAGATGAATTTTTGTAAAAGCAGCTCCTATAAAATCCTAGATACATTTTTGAGCAAAATTTGGGAACCTCACTTTTTAGCATAATTAAGGTGTGCCGAATACGATTAGCCCTGTTCCCAAGCAGAATTTTGTGTTTTAGGTTGTCTAATTAGCATATACAAAATGGCCGCCAAATTGACAATTTCAGGCATTTTGTGAGGAAATACATTAGCATACCACCAAAAACAGAGACTGTTTTTGTGTAAGTCTATCAAAAATGTTGAGAGAGTGAGTTTTTAACACCATTAAGGTATACTAAAATTAAATAGTATTCCTCAATTTCACTATTAAGTTATCTAATTAGCATAAATAAAAAGGCAAATGTTGACAATTTTTGTAATTTCATTCATACATGTGATGCATGCTTTGTCTTACATTATCATTATGTTCATCTATTTTTTTCACTGGGAACAGACACAAATCACAGATAATTAAAATTTATAAAACAAAATACCAAATAATATTATTGATATATGTAAGATGTATATATATATATATATATATATATATATATATGCTAATTAGCAATCGCCATCATCATGATCACAAAAATATTAATTTTAGGCTTTGACTTCATTGTTACGCACATTAATATGACGAAAAAGGAGATGTCTACCTCTATACAGGTATAGGTTTATAGTAAAAAAAACGATTTTTTAATCTGTATTTGAAACACTTTATCAATTATATTCAATAAAGACAAGATAACCTGTCCATCACCATGCTCTCTCGAGAGATATCTTGTCGTATGGCTTACGTGAAAATCATCACAACCGCCCATATCGTACTTTTGCAACAGAGACGATGTGTTGGAAGCATTCGATGGGTAGAAATTAGGTTAATTAGGATAGATAAATTATGTAAAATTTATATGCCTAATATGCCTAGTTTGGACAAACTCCGCCATCATACATAGTGGTGGAGTTTGGGTAAAAACTCCTCTCTGACGTCACCCTGTCGCCCACTGAACGCCACCCCATACCCCTTTAATGCTTTTCTATTGCGACTTAGTGCCTCTCTGTCCCCCATTAATAAATTATTGTCGACTTTAAGTCCTCTCTGTCGCTTTCAACAGTTTTCTGTGCCACATACCCAGCAAGCACACGATATTGACCCAATGTTGGCTTAATGTTGTGTCACCGTCTTCGACGCTGGCCCAACATTAACCCAACATTGGGTTAACGTGTTGTGTTTGCTGTTTCATCGCTTTTTAACGCCTCTTCATCACCATTTTACGTTTCTCTGTTGCCCTTTTATTGCTAATTCGTTTTTATTTAGTGACTCTGTGTCGGCCTTTATGGTATCCTTGTTGACTTGACTATAACTTCTGTCACTTTCCACAGTTATCTATGCCACATAACGACTCTCCATCGTTGTTTAACACCCATTTGTGGTCATTTTCACTTCTCCGTCGCCTTTTAGCGCCAGTATGCCCTCTTTTACCATTCGTCCTTTGTTCTCTATCCTTTCTCCGTCACCCATGAATGGCTCTAAATCAGCTTTAAACAGTATCCCTTAATAACAATTTAACTGACCCGATAAAAGTCTCTAAATATGAGCTGTACTGTCTTTTTTTTTAATGATGTACGTAATGAAAGCCTAAGTGGCCGAAACCAGTTGTGCAAATAAAACCCAGTTGATGTGAAATCTGCTTTGTGTTATATTATCCTATGTACAGTAATTATTTTAAAAAATGACTTTTATTGTGGAAATACTAATATCGACCTGATACCATAAAATAACAGTAGTGTATACTTACTTCCCTTTCGTTTTAATGTTATATTAAATGCACTCTCGAAACAAAAAATTATGATTATCACAACGAGCAGTGTCCATGTTTTTCTGTATTGTGTAGCATGCCGTGGTCGTCTTTATACGCTGCTTGATCCACCTTACATACGCACACCTATAGCAATCTAATCCATCACCTGATTATTATAAACATAGTGATCAAAAATAAGATCATTTATTAAAAAAAACATTAGCAATAATCAACTGCGCATGGTAAACATAGCTATGAAATACTCATAAATAGCATAAATACTAGTCTTTTAGTTAATCTATCACATCATTATTATAAGCACAGAAGGCTATTGCAAGAATAAGATGATTTAATTTAAACAAACATTCATCTTTTTGCAATGATAAATTGTTTATGGTTAATATATAGTAATATACTGAGCGCATGAACAGTCATGGCTGAGCTTCATGTAGCCTCTGGTATGCCCCAGTGGCGAATGTTTGTGACTTGTTGCTTTTTTTAGATGAAAATAGGGTAATCCCCGAATTCAGGCATTTTTGAAAGGTCAATTCCCGGATGAAGAGTTGTTCACAGTATTGTATTTCCCCTGTGACGCATTTCCTATGACTTGACCCAGAAAATTATTCATCGGCCTCAATAGCACAGGCATGAAAGTCACGTGACTAAGAACATTGGCCTCGACCCGGCCATAAATGAAATTGGCCGGGCTCGCCAGGCAAAGATCACCCCTCTTTCATCTGCTGCAAAATATGTGCTTGATGCGACCTTCCTTGGCATTTCATTGTACTACTAATCACAGCCTACCAATGGACTTCAGCTGTGGCAGCGTGGTGATTTAGCATTCCTTGTGCTACGTTATAAATAAACAAATGTGAAGGATGCACATTGAAAAATATGAGCGTGATCAAATTCGAAATGGCCGACTATCCACTGGCAAATCATGCTAGCTCGATAGCTAGAACAGTGATCTGAAACAAAATAAATGTGAGGTTTCAGAGAAACAGTAGGGGCTTACGTACTGCACTGGAGGGTAGGACGTATTTAGTTTTTTCTACAAAAACATTGAGCCTTCTAGTCAGCATTCCGATACTAGGTTTAATTCGACCACTTACTTGCTTCGATTAGTAATGCCACAGTTAGGATAAATTTGTGAACATTCGTATCAATAAATCTGGAAACAAAAAAATAACATCATGTGGTTATCATATTGCAACACATATTACGCACAAATATAATTATATCTTCAATTGATATCAAATTTTAAAAAGTATGGAATTCATTTTTTTCCATCCAAAGTACAAGAAAACATAATTATCAAAAAAGGTCCATCTTTGACAGGAACCCGGGGTAATGTATGTTCTTATGAACTCGGATAGAGGTGATTTAAAACAAATACAATCTGTCTGAAAATAATTTATTCAAATATGATATTCATAATTTATAGCATGTATTGTTGTCTGTAGTAATGTGCACGTTATGCCACAATGTTCAATAGCTGTTTTATAACAGAACTGACAACACATTGCATAATGGGGGGCGAGATAAGAAGAAAACGAACCAAAAAACACAGTTGAATATATTGTTTTAATTGCACCACCCGATACATTTATTGCGCTCGACATGCAGGATTATTGTGATGCAAGCACTGATGTCGCATGGACGTGACGCAATAAGATCTGGTACAACGGTTAGACTGGGAATTAGCGCTACCTGGAGATGAAGCAATGGGAGCTGGTACAACAGTTAGAGAGTGGGAATTTTCGCTACCTGGAGGTCACGCAATGAGACCTGGTACAACGGTTGGAGAGTGGGGATCGCCACTACCTGGAGGTCACGCAATGGGACCTGGTGCAACGGTTAGACGGTGGGAATTGGCGCTACCTGGAGGTCACGCAATGTGACCTGGTACAACAGTTAGAGAGTGGGAATTTTCGCTACCTAGAGGTCACGCAATGGGACCTGGTGCAACGGTTAGAGAGTGGGAATTGGCGCTACCTGGAGGTCACGAAATGTGACCTGGTACAACAGTTAGAGAGTGGGAATTTTCACTACCTGAAGGTCACGCAATGGGACCTGGTGCAACGGTTAGAGAGTGGGAATTGGCACTACCTGGAGGTCACGCAATGTGACCTGGTGCAACGGTTAGAGAGTGGGAATTTTCGCTACCTGGAGGTCACGCAATGGGAGCCGGTACAACGGTTAGACTGTGGGAATTGGCGCTACCTGGAGGTCACTCAATGTGACCTGGTACAACGGTTAGAGAGTGGGAATTTTTGCTACCTGGAGGTCACTCAATGTGACCTGGTACAACGGTTAGAGAGTGGGAATTGCCGCTACCTGGAGGTCACGCAATGTGACCTGGTACAACGGTTAGAGAGTGGGAATTGCCGCCACCTGGAGGTCACTCAATGGGAGCTGGTACAACGGTCAGAAAGTGGGAATTGGCACTACCTGGAGGTCACGCAATGGGAGCCGGTAGAACGGTTAGAGAGTGGGGATTGCCGCTACCTAGATGTCACGCAATGGGAGCCGGTACAACGGTTAGAGAGTGGGAATTGGCGCTACCTGGAGGTCACGCAATGTGACCTGGTACAACAGTTAGAGAGTGGGAATTTTCGCTACCTGGAGGTCACGCAATGGGACCTTCTGCAACGGTTAGAGAGTGGGGATTGGCGCTACCTGGAGGTCACGCAATGGGAGCTGGTACAACGGTTAGAGAGTGGGAATTGCCGCCACCTGGAGGTCACGCAATGGGAGCTGGTACAACGGTTAGAGAGTGGGAATTGCCGCTACTTGGATGTCACGCAATGGGAGCCGGTACAGCGGTTAGAGAGTGGAAATTGGCGCTACCTGGAGGTCACGCAATGTGACCTGGTACAACAGTTAGACAGTGGGAATTTTCGCTACCTGGAGGTCACGCAATGGGACCTGGTGCAACGGTTAGAGAGTGGGAATTGGCGCTACCTGGAGGTCACGCAATGTGACCTGGTACAACGGTTAGACAGTGGGAATTGGCGCTACCTGGAGGTCACGCAATGTGACCTGGTACAACGGTTAGACAGTGGGAATTGGCGCTACCTGGAGGTCACGCAATGTGACCTGGTACAACGGTTAGAGAGTGGGAATTGCCGCCACCTGGAGGTCACGCAATGGGAGCTGGTACAACGGTCAGAGAGTGGGAATTGGCACTACCTGGAGGTCACTCAATGTGACCTGGTACAACGGTTAGAGAGTGGGAATTGCCGCTCCCTGGAGGTCACCAATGGGACCTGGTACAACGGTTAGAGAGTGGGAATTGGCACTACCTGGAGGTCACTCAATGTGACCTGGTACAACGGTTAGAGAGTGGGAATTGGCACTACCTGGAGGTCACTCAATGGGACCTGGTACAACGGTTAGAGAGTGGGAATTGGCACTACCTGGAGGTCACTCAATGTGACCTGGTACAACGGTTAGGGAGTGGGAATTGCAGCTACCTGGAGGTCGCGCAATGGGAGCCGGTACAACGGTTAGAGAGTGGGGATTGCCGCTACCTAGATGTCACGCAATGGGAGCCGGTACAACAGTTAGAGAGTGGGAATTGGCGCTACCTGGATGTCACGCAATGGGAGCCGGTACAACGGTTAGAGAGTGGGGATTGCCGCTACCTGGAGGTCACGCAATGTGACCTGGTGCAACAGTTAGAGAGTGGGAGTTTTCGCTACCTGGAGGTCACGCAATGGGACCTGGTGCAACGGTTAGAGAGTGGGAATTGGCGCTACCTGGAGGTCACGCAATGTGACCAGGTACAACGGTCAGAGAGTGGTAATTGCCGCTACCTGGAGGTCACGCAATGTGACCTGGTACAACGGTTAGAGAGTGGTAATTGGAGCCACCTGGAGGTCACGCAATGTGACCTGGTACAACGGTTAGAGAGTGGGAATTGCCGCTACTTGGATGTCACGCAATGGGAGCCGGTACAACAGTTAGAGAGTGGGAATTTTCACTACCTGGAGGTCACTCAATGTGACCTGGTACAACGGTTAGACAGTGGGAATTGGCGCTACCTGGAGGTCACGCAATGTGACCTGGTACAACGGTCAGAGAGTGGGAATTGGCACTACCTGGATGTCACGCAATGGGAGCCGGTACAACGGTTAGAGAGTGGGAATTGCCGCACCTGGATGTCACGCAATGTGACCTGTCACAACGGTTAGAGAGTGGGAATTGGCACTACCTGGATGTCACGCAATGGGAGCCGGTACAACGGTTAGAGAGTGGGAATTGCCGCACCTGGATGTCACACAATGGGAGCCGGTACAACGGTTAGAGAGTGGGGATTGCAGCTACCTGGAGGTCACGCCATGGGAGCCGGCACAACTGTTAGACAGTGGAAATTGGCGCTACCTGGAGGTCACGCCATGGGAGTTGGCACAACGGCTAGAGAGTGGGAATTGGCGCTACCTGGAGGTCACGCAATGTGACCTGGTACAACGGTTAGAGCGTTGGAATTGCCGCTACCTGTCGTGCGAGTTCAATATTTGCTTGGTTCAGGTTTTCAGATAAATATTTTTCTACTCTCTCAATGCTGGGAACCATTGTTTTGATGTTGCACCATGGGCAAGGCACTTAGCCCACAATTGCTTCACTTCACTTAGGTGTAAATGAGCACTTGGTTGGACCGAGATGGCAATGTGTATTATAAATAATTTTCTAGCGCCGAAATGGTTACTTTGCTTTATGCTCCCCGGGGAGTGTACATGCCGCATAAACAGGTCCAGTGATAAGCAGGTAAAGTTGAATAAAGGGTCTTTGAACGTGTAATTCACAAGATTCAAAAATACGTATACCATTTCGAATAGGTTGTAGTGGTTTTCATACAACTACATTTCACAAATTAAAAAATATATATATTCCTGCAGCCTCTGTTTGTAGTATGCATATCGGTAGTTCCGTGTGGTTGTGGAAGCAGGTTTCTTGACTTATTCATGTAAACATGTTTAAAAAATGACCAATCTCTTTTATGGAAAAATCACAAGTTTCCCATGACCTACGCTACGTTTATGGTGTAAATTCAAATCTGATCTGAATGCAAAAAAAATGTTATACGAATTTGGTTTCAGACAACATCACTAACCCTAGACAATTATGGGATCAAATGAAATACATTTGGCATGGAAAAACATATACTTCCGTTTAGTTCATGCAATACCAAACTTGCTAGCTCTTTCAATGATTTTGTTATCAATGCGATCGCTAATATCTGCAACACGCTGCTGTCAAATCAGATTCAACCATTCTTTCTCCTACACGTCAGTTTGGTCCTACGTTGTCACTCAGCCGGGGGTAATGTAGGATCCTGACATCGCTTAGTCAATGTGGCAGTTATCCCTAGATTCCTGGACGCAGGCTGACAGGGATGACCGCCTCGTTGTCATACCGTGGTGACGTGCGCACACTGAGCAGCGTGGTGCGGCCCTTGGTATTTTTCCCTCACTTGAAGCGTGATACTCAGCGACTGCGGACGTGCTGCAGCTCGCTCTCGCTAAGTCCATAGAGACGTGCCGTGCGCGGATGGTTGTGCTTTACTGTTATCGCATGTTAATCAAATAAACATGACAGGAGAGAAGACAGTTTCCTGGTTTGTTTAATACCGTCGATCAGACGGAGGAGGAAGTTATTTGAGTTTTGATGGCAAGATTGGGAGGAGTCCTTCGTCGGCCGTTGTGACCCATAACGGAACCCCGGTGTAGGTTTACCACGACATATTGGTTAATCCGACCATCCCACTCGCCATAGCCTCTTCATCACCATTTTACGTTTCTCTGTTGCCCTTTTATTGCTAATTCGTTTTTATTTAGTGACTCTGTATCGGCCTTTATGGTATCCTTGATGACTTGACTATAACTTCTGTCACTTTCAACAGTTATCTATGCCACATAACGACTCTCCATCGTTGTTTAACACCCATTTGTGGTCATTTTCACTTCTCCGTCGCCTTTTAGCGCCAGTCTGTCCTCTTTTACCATTCGTCCTTTGTTCTCTATCCTTTCTCCGTCACCCATTAATGGCTCTAAATCAGCTTTAAACAATCTCCCTTAATAACAATTTAACTGACCGGATAAAAGTCTCTAAATATGAGCTGTACTGTTTTTTTTCTTAATGATGTACGTAATGAAAGCCTAAGTGGCCGAAACCGGTTGTGCAAATAAAACCCATTTGATGTGAAATCTGCTTTGTGTTATATTATCCTATGTACAGTAATTATTTTAAAAAATGACTTTTATTGTGGAAATACTAATATCGACATGATACCATAAAATAACAGTATTGTATACTTACTTCCCTTTCGTTTTAATGTTATATTAAATGCACTCTCGAAACAAAAACTATGATTATCACAACGAGCAGTGCCCATGTTTTTCGGTATTGTGTAGCATGTCGTGGTCGTCTGCTTGATCCACCTTACATACGCACACCTATGGCAATCCAATCCATCACCTGATTATTATAAACATAGTGATCAAAAATAAGATCATTTATTGAAAAAAAACATTAGCAATAATCAACTGCGCATGGTAAACATAGCTATGAAATACTCATAAATAGCATAAATACTAGTATTTTAGTTAATCTATCACATCATTATTATGAGCACAGTAGGCTATTGCAAGAATAGGATGATTTAATTTAAACAAACATTCATCTTTTTGCAATGATAAATTGTTTATGGTTAATATATAGTAATATACTGAGCGCATGAACAGTCATGGCCGAGCTTCATGTAGCCTCTGGTATGCCCCAGTGGCGAATGTTTGTGACTTGTTGCTTTTTTTAGATGAAAATAGGGTAATCCCCGAATTCAGGCATTTTTGAAAGGTCAATTCCCGGATGAAGAGTTGTTCACAGTATTGTATTTCCCCTGTGACGCATTTCCTATGACTTGACCCAGAGAATTATTCATCGGCCTCAATAGCACAGGCATGAAAGTCACGTGACTAAGAACATTGGCCTCGACCCGGCCATAAATGAAATTGGCCGGGCTCGCCAGGCAAAGATCACCCCTCTTTCATCTGCTGCAAAATATGTGCTTGATGCGACCTTCCTTGGCATTTCATTGTATTACTAACCACAGCCTACCAATGGACTTCAGCTTTGGCAGCGTGGTGATTTAGCATTCCTTGTGCTACGTTATAAATAAACAAATGTGAAGGATGCACATTTAAAAATATGAGCTTGATCAAATTCAAAATGGCCGACTATCCACTGGCAAATCATGATAGCTAGATAGCCAGAACAGTGACCTGAAGCAAAATAAATGTGAGGTTTCAGAGAAACAGTAGGGGCTTACGTACTGGACTGGAGGGTCAGAGGTATTTAGTTTTTTTTACAAAAACATCGAGCCTTCTAGTTAGCATTCCGATACTAGGTTTAATTATACCACTTACTTGCTTCGCTTAGTAATGCCACAGTTAGGAGAAATTTGTGAACATTCGTATCAATAAATCTGGAAACAAAAAAATAACATCATGTGGTTATCATATTGCAACACATATTACGCACAAATATAATTATATCTTCAATTGATATCAAATTTTAAAAAGTATGGAATTCATATTTTTTCATCCAAAGTACAAGAAAACATAATTATCAAAAAAGGTCCATCTTTGACAGGAACCCGGGGTAATGTATGTTCTTATGAACTCGGATAGAGGTGATTTAAAACAAATACAATCTTTCTGAAAATAATTTATTCAAATATGATATTCATAATTTATAGCATGTATTGTTGTCTGTAGTAATGTGCACGTTATGCCACAATGTTCAATAGCTGTTTTATAACAGAACTGACAACACATTGCATAATGGGGGGCGAGATAAGAAGAAAACTAACCAAAAAACACAGTTGAATATATTGTTTTAATTGCACCACCCGATACCTTTATTGCGCTCGACATGCAGGATTATTGTGATGCAAGCACTGATGTCGCATGGACGTGACGCAATAACATCTGGTATAACGGTTAGACAGTGGGAATTAGCGCTACCTGGAGATGAAGCAATGGGAGCTGGTACAACAGTTAGAGAGTGGGAATTTTCGCAATGAGACCTGGTACAACGGTTGGAGAGTGGGGATCGCCACTACCTGGAGGTCACGCAATGGGACCTGGTGCAACGGTTAGAGGGTGGGAATTGGCACTACCTGGAGGTCACGCAATGGAACCTGGTGCAACGGTTAGAGAGTGAGAATTGGCGCTATCTGGAGGTCACGCAATGAGACCTGGTACAACGGTTGTAGAGTGGGGATCGCCACTACCTGGAGGTCACACAATGGGACCTGGTGCAACGGTTAGAGGGTGGGAATTGGCGCTACCTGGAGGTCACGCAATGTGACCTGGTACAACAGTTAGAGAGTGGGAATTTTCGCTACCTGGAGGTCACGCAATGGGACCTGGTGCAACGGTTAGAGAGTGGGAATTGGCGCTACCTGGAGGTCACGCAATGTGACCTGGTACAACGGTTAGAGAGTGAGAATTGCCGCTACCTGGATGTCACGCAATGGGAGCCGGTACAACGGTTAAAGAGTGGGGATTGCCGCTACCTGGAGGTCACGCAATGTGACCTGGTACAACAGTTAGAGAGTGGGGATTTTCGCTACCTGGAGGTCACGCAATGGGACCTGGTGCAACGGTTAGAGAGTGGGAATTGGCGCCACCTGGAGGTCACGCAATGTGACCTAGTACAACAGTTAGAAAGTGGGAATTTTCGCTACCTGGAGGTCACGCAATGGGACCTGGTACAACGGTTAGACAGTAGGAATTACCGCTACCTGGATGTCACGCAATGGGAGCCGGTACAACGGTTAGAGAGTGGTAATTGCCGCTACCTGGAGGTCACGCAATGTGACCTGGTACAACGGTTAGAGAGTGGGAATTGCCGCTACTTGGATGTCACGCAATGGGAGCCGGTACAACGGTTAGAGAGTGGTAATTGCCGCTACCTGGAGGTCACGCAATGTGACCTGGTACAACGGTTAGAGAGTGGGAATTGCCGCCACCTGGAGGTCACGCAATGGGAGCTGGTACAACGGTCAGAAAGTGGGAATTGGTACTACCTGGAGGTCACTCAATGTGACCTGGTACAACGGTTAGAGAGTGGGAATTGCCGCTACCTGGATGTCACGCAATGGGAGCCGGTACCACGGTTAGAGAGTGGTAATTGCCGCTACCTGGATGTCACGCAATGGGATCCGGTACAACGGTTAGAGAGTGGTAATTGCCGCTACCTGGATGTCACGCAATGGGAGCCGGTACAACGGTTAGAAAGTGGGGATTGGCGATACCTGGAGGTCACGCAATGGAACCTGGTGCAACGGTTAGAGAGTGGGAATTGGCGCTACCTGGAGGTCACGCAATGGAACCTGGTGCAACGGTTAGAGAGTGGGAATTGGCGCTACCTGGATGTCACACAATGTGACCTGGTACAACAGTTAGAGAGTGGGAATTTTCGCTACCTGGAGGTCACGCAATGGGACCTTCTGCAACGGTTAGAGAGTAGGAATTGGCGCTACCTGGATGTCACGCAATGGGAGCCGGTACAACGGTTAAAGAGTGGGGATTGCCGCTACCTGGAGGTCACGCAATGTGACCTGGTACAACGATTAGAGAGTGGAAATTTTCGCTACCTGGAGGTCACGCAATGGGAGCCGGTACAACGGTTAGAGAGTTGGAATTGGCGTTACCTGGATGTCACGCAATGGGAGCCGGTACAACGGTTAGAGAGTGGGGATTACCGCTACCTGGAGGTCACGCAATGGGAGCCGGTACAACTGTTAGACAGTGGAAATTGGCGCTACCTGGAGGTCACGCCATGGGAGTTGGTACAACGGCTAGAGAGTGGGAATTGGCGCTACCTGGAGGCCACGCAATGTGACCTGGTACAACGGTTAGAGCGTCGGAATTGCCGCTACCTGTCGTGCGAGTTCAATATTTGCTTGGTTCAGGTTTTCAGATAAATATGTTTCTACTCTCTCAATGCTGGGAACCATTGTTTTGATGTTGCACCATGGGCAAGGCACTTAGCCCACACTTGCTTCACTTCACTTAGGTGTAAATGAGCACTTGGTTGGACCGAGATGGCAATGTGTATTATAAATAATTTTCTAGCGCCGAAATGGTTACATTGCGTTATGCTCCCCGGGGAGTGTACATGCCGCATAAACAGGTCCAGTGATAAGCAGGTAAAGTTGAATAAAGGGTCTTTGAACGTGTAATTCACAAGATTCAGAAATACGCATACCATTTCGAATAGGTTGTAGTGGTTTTCATACAACTACATTTCACAAATTAAAAAATATATATATTCCTGCAGCCTCTGTTTGTAGTATGCATATCGGTAGTTCCGTGTGGTTGTGGAAGCAGGTTTCTTGACTTATTCATGTAAACATGTTTAAAAAATGACCAATCTCTTTTATTGAAAAATTACAAGTTTCCCATGTCCTACGCTACGTTTATGGTGTAAATTCAAATCTGATCTGAATGCAAAAGAAATGTTATACAAAATTTGGTTTCAGACAACATCACTAACCCTAGACAATTATGGGATCAAATGAAATACATTTGGCATAGAAAAGCATATACTTCCGTTTAGTTCATGCAATACCCAACTTGCTAGCTCTTTCAATGATTTTGTTATCAATGCAAAATCTGCAACACGCTGCTGTCAAATCAGATTCAACCATTCTTTCTGAACTCCCACCTCCATCTGCTCCAGATCCTTTACTCACGTTTTGACATGTCTTGGAAAGTAACTTGTCAAAGCTTATTCTGTCATCATCCATCAAATCATGTGACCTAGACCCATGTCCAACTCAAATCGCCAAGGACAGCGCTAATATTCTGGCCGGGTCAATCACAAAGATCGGAAATCTCTCACTGGCAGATAGGGAAATTCCCAGATGCCTCCACAATTGCTCATGTCACACCTCTATTAAAAACCATCACTAGATCCAAATGAATTAAACAATGTTAGATATGTACTTTGAATTACATTTTGTTTCCAAATTGATCGAGAAAATCGTTAGCAGCCAAATAAAATTCATATGCATATTTCAGGTATTTCGAATAACCTTCGATTGGTATATATTCAGAACGACATTGTATCAACTCAAGACCGTGGTGAACTTACTGCTCTTTCATTCTTGGATTTGTGTTCAACCTTTGATACGATCTATCCCGATCTTGCGCTGTAGATTTAGGTGGTTTGGCATTGATGGTATTGTATTACAGGGGGTTTTGTATATGAACTCATAACTTCCCGTGTAAGGACCTTCTCACCAACTACATTAACCTTTTCACATATAAATCACCATCCACGATCAATCTCTCATATTTTATATATCAGTTTCGAGATTGGCCAGCAAACACTGAGAAACAAAACCATAAAGTTATTACATCTTGGACAGCGGTCAAAAAGAAATTTGGGTCATTCATTGTAAGTGTGTGAATATCTTCCACTTTAGCTTACCGATGTGGACATTCTCTATAATGTATTCTTCTAATCCAGCGATACCTCCAATATGATGTGATGAAACAGAAAAACTGTATCTCGATGACTCAGCGTGTATTGTCTTCACCGTTAAGTGACTTTACCTGTCTAATTCTCATCAGAATAAACCCCCGGTATTTGATCTAGCTGTTTGCTGAATGTTATACTCATTATGTATATATATCCTTGCTCGTGGATGGCATGACTGGATATGATGCTGGTATGTCATTCTGATCAACCATTAGACGTTGACCAAATGCTGTTTTAAACCGGGGGGGGGGGGCAGTGTGTAGAGAGTGGACCAACATTAAAACAACATTGGGTCAACATGTCGTATTTGCGGCGTATCATTTAGCGACAGACACAGTCACCAATGATGTGTAATCCTGGTCATACGTTAGAAGGTTTGAAATCATGTGTGGAATTATGAATTGAAGATAAAACCCATTAGTTACATGTTATTGTCAGGCTTATTTGACTTGAACAGCTACTAACAGCATTTTTGAAGAAAAAACATGATAACCTAGCCTGCCATCTTTGTGTCATGTTGCTTAGCCATGTTAACCTTTACAACTCTGATCTTTAAAATTTAAGTTGTAAGTCACTTGAACTTGTGTTCCCAATTACGATCCCAAATATCAAGTGACTGAAAATCCCTTGGATTATATTAGTGAAAATTAATTTATAATTTATGGGAGGATCATGGATTTAAGACATATTTCACATTAAAAACATTTAAAAATACAACATGACTGATATAATCAACATCGGAATGAATAAATCAAGACCAGTGATCCAGGGGGTAGAACACAGATTCATTCATTCATTATAATATTAATGACCTTAAGGATATTCAATGCTTTTTAACACTGTCTTTGTCATCAGATATGCAAGTAGTGATAGTTTATGTAGGTCCGATTATATTAAGAATATATACATCGTCTACTTTAGACATTTTCCAACCTGTTTGTGTGACTAGTAATTACAAATTACTATTTGTTGAAAGAGTGTTCTAATACACACATACAGTTTAATTTTGTTTTTATACATACTCTAGAAAAATCACAATCTGTATTTATTTTTATGTAGCAAGCCATGTGACCTGTATATTTGCAAGGCCTATCTTCTTATTATTTAACTTGATTTTAAGTCTGTTTATTCTTGTTATCGTTATTATTATCATAGACAACGATCTGTAAACGTGAAATTAAATATATATGTAATATTACCGTATATTTTTACATTATTTTATAACTAGCAGCCTTACCATGCTTACAATTACAAAGATCTAGCAAGTTAATACCTGTACATATATTTCACATCATTATTTACTTTTATTGTAATTATTCTACATAGTATAGCGAATATCTGTTTACTCTTTCTTTCATTCGTCGACAAAATATCCATCTATCTATATATTATATGTCATATATAAGTAAATATGCAAAGGCCTGTGGCAGAACGCTGCAAATTTGAATATTGCATATGGTAATGGATTATTGTGATCCCATGTGTGATATTATTAATATTCAAAACTGTATGATTATATATCAACATTTTTATTGGTAATGCCTTGAAACACATGAATATATATTGATTAGATCAGGGGGTAATTGACCTGATATACGGTAGATAATCTATAATCATAATCACAGTTACACAGGTGTCACGAAAAATAGTTATCATGGTTATGTCTCCTGGGAACTATTGTTTTTCATTAAGATTTAAATATTCTGAAAATATTACAACAAGTGTTTAATCGAAATTCTTGTCTTCAACCACTGCTATCAAATTAGCTCAAAGCTACGGAAGACAGAGAGAATTGAAAATGAATAATCCACACAACAGAAGACATCTAACACTTGGACCATTCTCAACGTTAGCAGAGCTTTCAGCGTTAGTCGGACCAGGACCAGTCATCAGCAGGCTTGTAGAAGGATCGGGTGTAGGACCATCTGATATGTTGATATCTTCACCATTCTTTACTTCCTCAGTGCTGATGTAAGCATTGGTGGACCAACTCTTCACAGCTTTTTCTCTCTGTGTGCTGATGTATTTAGTATCTTCCTCATTCCGTTGAGCATTAAAAATGCTGTCCCATGAATGCACATTACACAAGTCATCTACGCATGGACAAGTTGTACCTGATCCGACTGTAATTTTATATGCGCTTTGTAGAATTTGCTTTGCTATACTTTCGTGCAAGCCTGTATTGCATTGTCTGTGTGTGGGGGGGATTTCTGCGCATCCTCTTATCAGAGATACAGCATGGTAGAGTTCTGTAAATAATCAAATACACAAATCGTGTTAAAAAGTGTATCAAGAAATCAACCAAAGACTCAACGACTCGGTCAGTCAGTCACTTGGTTGTTTGGTTGATTGGTTGCTTGGTTTGAATGTCCGTCGTTAGACGAGTTCGTCTGTTTAAGTCAAACAATCAATCAATCAATCTGCCGACCAACTAATGCCAGACCAACCGCAGCAGTGTAGTGACTAGAGCTGCAGGCGGCAAATCTGCAGGTTGTTTGCTCGAATCCCACATCTGACATACCCCAACTTAACAGTTCGACACAAACGCGCTGGGTATGTCAAGCCACAGACCGAGATTCATCCACTTACGTATGTGACTTTCAGGGCGTTTCGGAGATATGAGCCATTGGGGTTGCCTAGGTACCGAGTGCCGCAGGTGCTTGTGATGCCCGGGCCCAGCCCTGTCAAGTAGTTCCAAAACCAAAGACGGACCTGTTACGTCAACCAACGTAGGCCTACAGACTGCACTTTGTACAGCAGTCGCATTGCATATTATAGAATATGAACCCTGTTAGATTCGCCAAAACATTAAAACGATATCAATGAATTAATTCTGATCAAAATATAAATAACTGAAATAACTTCAGAAAGCTCTAAGGAGAATAATATGTAGTTAATAAAACACATGTATATTAATATGTTTTTTCCACACATTGTTCAGTGCAGTTGGACCACCCTTATTCTTATCGCCGGCATGATAAACCACAGAAGTCTCGTGAAAAAAAGTTCGAAATTAATCCCAGTTATTGGGCTTCCTATTCTCTCAATATTGTTATAAACTGCAGTAAGGAGCGTAAAACTTTAACATGCCCCGCTTGCTTTATAAAACTAGCTTGTTGGGCTTGTGTAGGCCGACTTACAGTCTGATTAGCAAGATTAGTTCCTAGTAATTTTAAATAGATTACTCTTTTTGTATAAATGCATCACTTATTTCGAAAATGCTGGCTTTTATAAGAAAATGCACAGTGTGCATTAATAGTCATTTATAGCATACCTCCATTTTTTGTAGATGTGACATTAAATGCACTTTCATAGCAAATTTCAGGATGGTTGCAAGTGCGCCTCTTAATGTTGTGAACTGTATAGCAAGCCGGCGTCGTTTTGATACTTTCCTGGTCCCACCATAAATTAGCGCAACGGTAGCAAGTTAATCCATTACCTGACGATTATAAGCATAGTACGTGCGAGAATAAAACAATGATAAATAGTGAATGGTGAACATAAATATGTCATACTCATGAATCTGATAATAGTTAATGATAGCCAGGTTGTAGGATATATATATATATATGTGATCTAATACATGAAAAATATCATCCCCGTTATTGTTAAAGAAATTTATGAATGATAGCAATTTTGATAATATACAAAAATATATCTGTTCATAAAATGTATGTTGACTAATTTTAAAATAATCCATATAGTATATATTACATATAAATAAATTGTTATTACAACATGCATACGTATATCATCTCATGCCACTAAATGTTCACCGTTTGCAACAAGAACAGTTCTGTCATAGATATAGTGTGTACACTATTTATATTACTCAATATTGATTTACTCAAAGATCATAGCACCAGCTTTATTCTTGGGGTTACATGAGTTGTCCATTTAAAAATAAATATTAATTGGAAAAAAAAATCACAAAAAAAATGTTGACCATCCAGTAG
>OZ024910.1:6061620-6081989 GCA_964017125.1 Flabesymbios commensalis | reverse complement strand
AGTTGAGTACATTTACTTTTTAGATTAAAATATACTTAGAGAGGGAAGTAAAAAACAGAAAAAAAATGACTTATTTCTGGATAAGTTAATGAGGGCGATGAAAAAACGCTTTGGACTAATCAAATGCGTGAGCTATTCTAAAAACAGAAAACTGATCTCGATAGCCTTAATTTGTTATATTGCAGTTTACTCGTCCCTCACCTACAATGTGATACTTTACAGTGACATATTAAGAATTATAACTGTTAGTAAATATACTGCACACACTGCACATTCATTAGAACAACAAATACATTAACAATTGTAAGCATTTCTAAATTACAACGACTTAAATTTCTCTACAAGTTTTAGCATACAATTTTACCCACATATTCCACTTCTACACCTACACGACACCGTGAAGCACACAATAACAATACAACGCGTCGGAATAAAATGAATTTTCAGCAAAATGTAGCATTTAGATTTATTTTAAAACAAATTATGGAAAATAACGCTTTTGCAGGGATGGATGGGTGGTCTTGGCCAATAATAAATTCAACATTTTTTTACTTCTATTTTCACTATTTTATTTCTGTCCTTGTGTAAACTTACATCACTGTTCGACATGGAAACATTTGAGTGTGATATAGTACAATACCTCACTCAATCATGTGGAGTATTTTCCATATCGAACAATAATGCAAGCATTTGTATTTGTACACATGATAAACTAGATATGCTAACAGAACTGTTGTTGGTGTCACTGAGGCCGATGAGATATTGGTGATGCCGATATACGTCTGATTGTGAAAACCGCGGCTCAGAGTGTAAGAATACCTTTCATATAATGCGCAGCTTACCTATTTGGAAATCCTCTATAATGTGTTATTCGATCTAGAGATACCTCCAATATGATGCGTCCAAACAGACAAACTGTATCTCGATGACTAAGTCTGGATTGTCTTCACCGTTAAGTGACTTCACCTTTCTAATTCCCATTAGGACAACACACAGATATTTGATCCAACTATTTAGAATGTTATAATCATTATGTATATAAATCCAGGTTTGTGAGTGGCATGACTGGATATGATACTGGCTAACGGACATTTCGTTGTTCTGAGCAAACGTAATACGTTGAATCAATGTTGGTTTAATGGTGGACCAGCCTTGTTGACAGTGCACCAACATTAAAGTGAAATTTTGTAAACCTCTTTTATCTGATGTGCATCCTTTAACGACATACACAGTCACCAATGATATGTAATATACGATCTACTTTAGAGGGTTTTAAATTATTTGTGACATTATGAATTAAAGTTGAAACCCATTATAGTGTCATGTTCTTTTCATGCTCAAACATCAATTTTTCAACGACCATGGTAATACAGCCTATCATCTTGTTTCTGTGTTATTTTGTTTCCGACGGTGATTCATATTTTATATTTTAACTGCGATCTATATTAATTTCTCAACAAGAATAGTTTCTGATAAGACGGAGAGGAAAAAATTACATGAATGAGTGATTTGGAGGTTAAAACTGAGAACGTGTGTGGCATTGGTCTAAATCTATAACGAATTTATGATGATTTCAATGTGAAAAAAACCCTTTGGTCTCCACTTTCTATAAAGGCAATGAGGCGCTTTAAAAGTTAAATCATTGAAAGATAAAGTAAAGGCTATCTCTGGCAAATATGAAACATTAATCCAATGCTGCTGGGAAGTTGACCCCCCATCTGTGATGCTGGCAAAACATTACAAAAGCATTGCGTTAGCGTTTCGTGTTTGTAGCGTTATTAGGCTGAATTTTTGTCGTCCTCCTTTCTCAGACATGAATAAGGCTGAATTGCAGTCGTCCTCTTTTCTCAGACCTGAATAAGGCTGAATTGCTGTCGTCCTCTTTTCTTAGTCCTGAATATGGCTGAATTGCTGTTATCCTCCTTTCTCAAACCTGAATAAGGCTGAATTGCAGTCGTCCTCTTTTCTTAGTCCTGAATAAGGCTGAATTGCTGTCATCCTCCTTTCTCAGACCTGAATAAGGCTGAATTGTTGTCATCCTCTTTTCTCAGACCTGAATAAGGCTGAATTTTTGTCGTCCTCCTTTCTCAGACCTGAATAAGGCTGAATTGCAGTCGTCCTCTTTTCTTAGTCCTGAATAAGGCTGAATTGCTGTCATCCTCCTTTCTCAGACCTGAATAAGGCTGAATTTTTGTCGTCCTCCTTTCTCAGACTTGAATAAGGCTGAATTGCTGTCATCCTCCTTTCTCAGACCTGAATAAGGCTGAATTGCTGTCATCCTCCTTTCTCAGACCTGAATAAGGCTGAATTGCTGTCGTCCTCTTTTCTTAGTCCTAAATATGGCTGAATTGCTGTTATCCTCCTTTCTCAGACCTGAATAAGGCTGAATTGCAGTCGTCCTCTTTTCTTAGTCCTGAATAAGGCTGAATTGCTGTCATCCTCCTTTCTCAGACTTGAATAAGGCTTAATTGCTGTCATCCTCCTTTCTCAGACCTGAATAAGGCTGAATTGCTGTCGTCCTCTTTTCTCAGACATGAATAAGGCTGAATTGCTGTCGTCCTCTTTTCTCAGACCTGAATAAGGCTGAATTGCTGTCATCCTCCTTTCTCAGACCTGAATAAGGCTGAATTGCTGTCGTCCTCTCTTCTTAGTCCTGGATAAGGCTAAATTTATGTCGCCTTCTTTCTCTCATATGACAAGTCAGTGTGTGTATCTAACACAAAGAATGGCAACCCAGTAGTGTATCTGTGGCGACCTCACTGATTGACGAATTAGCGACTTCCGCCCGGCTCACGTCACGTGCGGCCCGTCCGCACTCTTCCACCGACCTTCACGGGAGCTAGACGTGTAACTGCGTCGTCTGCATTCAGACGCGTGGCTGTATAGCCGCCTCTGCCGCACGAGACTAAGTAGCACACACATATCTGACAATGTCTACATGAATATGGAACGAATAAAGAACGAATTAAAGGAATCATCTACTTTGACTGAGTTTCTACAGTGAACCATCACTTGCTGACCGGGCAAGATTGGGCCTGAGGCGATGCTCGCGTCCATTGACTCGCGTCAAACACTCGACAACGCCAATGGTAACCATCGCCCCAGAACCTAATGATGGTAACCGACGACGTTTGATTCGACACCCAAACTTTTACACACTTAAATAGATCAGATCGACATTTTGTGTCTCCAACATCCTTCTGATTGAGTCTAGATCGACAGATCAACATGTTAACGTTTTTGTGTTTTTTGTGCGGAAAGGATAGTTTTTATATGTAAGGGACATAGAATGAATCAGCATTCTATGAAGGTACGTAAGAGTTTGGGTCAAAATGTACACTAAATGCCATTAGGCTAGTCAGAAAAAAAAAAATTCGCGTTTTGGTTAAAACAGAAAAAATCGATAGATTTTTCTTGAAATTCACGTGGTTTCGAATATTGGCAGGATGGCGGATTTTTGCAGAAATCCTGCCTCGAAAAATTCAGTTAGACGGAGTAGTCTACTTTCATAAATTATAACAGATTTCAATGTTATTTCCCCAATTACGCCACTGCCAGCGACTGGGAGAATGATATTTTGAAATTTTAGTATTTTCAACCGTTTTGTCACCTCATTCGGGTGATGCGGTTTTCACGAGGATACCCGCCATATTTTTTTTGAGATATACCCAAAATATTTTTACGGAACAAAATTATACCTCACTTGCTCTATTAGGAAATAGAACCATTTTTTTACACAATTGCATCCACATTGAATGAATAAAAGGTCTTAATTGGTCTGTTCTATAACGTTAGGACAATAGGTCAAAATCAAAGCATTTTATTCCATGTTTTATTTCGGTGGAAGCAAAAAATATGTTATACTATGTGATGGTAAGTTAGCCGCCACTAGGTAGTGATAGCGATCCCTAGTTTTAGCTGATCTCAGGCCTGCGGGTCTACACATGGTCCTCCAATTCTACGACTCCACAGGAAGTGTGCATCTTACGATGTCTGGGCTCAGTGATATTCACATAAATTGAGACGACACAATTTTCTGCGGTGATATTGGAAACTTCCATACACGTGGTGCGGCATCCTTATTGGATAGCCGGCAGGCGTGTAGTCTATAGACTATCATTCTAATCGACAAAACAGTCTAGACAGTCAATTGCCTTATACATTTTAGCTTAGAGCAGTATATTAGCAATTCTATTGGCATGTGTACATGTTATGTGCCGGACCCAAATCCTTACGTGGTACTATAATATTGTGCTACGTGTCAGACAATGACGCACACAATGATATAAAAACGTGTAAGTAAAAAGCCATTTCATAAAGACTACTTCATTCGGCAACTCCACACTCACAAGACATTTCATCAAAGTCAGAAAAAAGATTTGATATTTTATCACAGAATATGTCAGATGTGTCAGATTTCGCGGAGCTACTGTTTCGAGCGGCAGAGGGCGACTACTACAATAACCTGAGATGGTTAAGAAGCATTTCATTTTAATACACTTATTTAGCTTACGGGCCGTAGACTTAATTGCTTCACTAGTTAAATAATTTCAAAATAAACTTCAAAATGGCTGAAGGAGGCGCAAGGCAAGGTTTCGATTCGTCAAACTTGGATCACAGAGGTGCTCGGGATAAAGATTCTTATTTCCATATGTTGAAGCTAGTAAATCAGCAGCTAGAGAAAACCACGAAGAATTCAGAAGAGGCAACATAGAAGGAGAAAATTATTGAGGAGCGAATCATCAAGAAGCCCCTCCCCAATTCGTCACGGATCATCATGACGATCAAAGAATTTGCCGAAATTCAAAATAGCACCATTCTATCCGATCGATGTCAAGTTATGGTTTAACCAGCTGGAGACCCAGTTCGACCTTCACGATATAACAGACGATGATGAATGGTATAGACTAACCTGTGCAGCCTTATCCGGAGAAGTCGCATCTGACGTTAGAGATATTTTATTACAGCCATTCCTTAGTCAGAAATACATAAGTCTTAAGGAAGTATTGATTGAGAGACGAGGTCTGACGACACCCGAGCAAGTTAATAAAGTCATATCAGGCGAGAAACTGGGTAAAGACATTCCTTCATGTTTTCTTTGACGTCTACAGAAGACAGCCGGATTCGGGACGACAGCAGTAGTCGGTAAAGCAGTGATACGACAAGCTTTTATCAGACAGATGCCCATCAAAATAAACAATTTAATAATAAGCAGCAGACAAACCGCAGAAGAGACAGAAAAACAGACGAGCTATTTTTTTTCCCTAACGTTAATGCGAGACCGTTTACACCTCGCATGGCTACAAATAATAACAGTAATGAAAATAACGATAAGAATGTTGTTACCACAAAAGTACAAAACCCCCGCTCGCCCGCTCCGCCGCCGAACTCGCCGCAGAACGGTAACACACATCCAACGGCTGGTGATAAGGCGAGTTTGTGCAGAGACCCCTGTGCCTTCGCTTTAAACTGTTAAGCCAGCGCAAGGTAGCGACTCTTGTGTCCAGTGAGCCGAATGAGACGCGACATGACTGCGTGGTAATCGAAATTCCTCCCTCTAGGATACTGTACGTCGCAGACAAACGTAATAAATGTAATTATTTGATCGACACGGGTGCGGCTGTCAGCGTTTTGCCTCGGTCTTGCGCTAACGGGACCGTGTACGCTGATAGTCTACCTTTTGTCGCAGCAAATAACTTGACTATCACAACATACGGTACAAGTAAAAGTATAGTCGACGTCGGACTGAAAATAGAATACTCATGGACGTTAAACAAGCTATTTTAGGGGCTGACTTTTTAAAGATTCATACAGTTTTGAAACGCACATGTGTGGGACGGTCAAGTGTAGGCCTACATTAGCCTATAGAGTACACTTTGACAGCATTAATATCAGCGACTGAACTGATTACAAGATACTACTCCAACGAGAAATTGGCCCAATGCGTTTTAATGTTAGACCAACGTCTGCGACGTTGGCCGACATTAAACCAACATTTGGTGAGTGTGCCTTGTTGGCTGGGGAAGCTCTTACTGTCAATATGCTGGAGGTGATCTGTTTCCAAACCCCCATGGTAACATATCCTTTTGTGTCACAACACAAAGCCCACATAAGAGAAATGGTGAATTATTTGCTCATAGATGTCGCTCAAGTATATAGAGTTTATATGATTTGGGAACTTGCTCTTAATGCGGCGATGGGTATGAAACGCATATAGTATTATTATCTTGGCTGATAGCTGTGGATGAGGGGTGATATGTCATTGTGGAATGTCCAGGGGCCACTTTTGCATTCTGGGGTATACATTGTCCGACGTATTTTGACAGTTGACTACACCTTTAATATATTACAATCTACTCGTAGAATTATCAGGCAGATGCCTGCGTGACATGAGAACCGGACTGGCGATATCAGCAACATTATCTTAGATATAGATAGCACTCGTAATGAGTATACAGAATTATTAAATCAATTCCCCGAACTGACACGACCTACAACGGAAGGCGAGACAGTAAAACACAGAATAACTCACAAGATAGTAACTAAAGGTCATCCTGTTTTCGCGCGACCACGAAGACTAGAGCCAGACAAATTAGTCACCGCGTAGAGAGAGTTCGACGAAATGATCAAATTGCGCGTTATCGGGCCCAGCGACAGCGAATGGTCTTCTGCACTACACATGGGCTCCAAAAAAACGGTGACTGGCGACCATGCGGCGATTACCGAAGCTTAAATGCTCAGACGGTACCAGATAAGTACCCAAGTACCCAGACTTTTCAAATTTACACGGACGCCATTCGGTATACGAAATCCCAAAAAAAACTTTTCAAGGTTTAATAGACCATGTTACGCGTGGTTTGGACTTAGTATTCGTATATTTAGACGACTTGTTAGTAGTCCTGACCATCAGACAAATAAGAAACATTTGAAAATCCTATTCAAACGGTTAACCGAATACGGAATAATAACAGGACCAGATAAATGTCAATTCGGAACAACTGAACTGAGTTTTTTAGGACATTATGTCTGCCCTGAAGGCTTTTCACCCCTTCCAACAGCAGTGGATGCGGTAGTAAATTTCGTGAAACCTGAGAAACAGGGAGCATTACGTAGATATCTAGGAATGGTGAATTATTACCATCATTTTATTCCTCATTGTGTGGAGAAATTGACACCTTTGAATAATTTGTTGACCGAAGCCAACGAAGGTCAGAATGGACTTTCGCCTAAGTCTAATTTCGAATTACATTGGACAGATAATGTGAACGTAGCATTTACCGAATCGAAGCAAATACTATACGTTATTAGTACACCCACAACCGTTGGCACCTTTAAACATCACGTGTGACGCTAGTTATTTTGCGGTCGGCGGAGTTTTACAACAGTGTATTGATAATGTATGGCAAACTTTGTCATTTCTTAGCAAAAAGCTATCACCAGCAGAGACACGTTACAGCGCTGTTGACCGAGAACTTTTGGCAGTCTATACTACCATTAGACATTTTAGACATAACTTGGAGGGTAGAGAATTTTATGTCAACACTGACCATAAACCTTTGACTTATATCATGAACTCTACGACAGAACGACCATCTTTACATCAGTCAAGACATTTAGCTTTCATAGCAGAGCTCACAACAGATGTTCGATACGTTAACGAATTTCGTAGCGGATGCCTTATCGCGACCAACGGTATCAGCTATTGAATATGACGCCGCGATAAATTATAAAGACCTGAGCACAAACCAGGCTTCAGACAAAGAATTCATATGTTTGAGACACTCAACGACGTCAAATATGGAATTTCGTTTGTTAAAGACATTCGATAATGTGTTGGTATGGTGCGATATTATGACAGGACATAGCCGACCGTACGTAACCGAAAAGTTTAGAAGAACAGTTTTTATTTCACTTCACGGTTCAGGGCAACCTTCTCATAGAGCCACGAAACCTCTTATTAATTATCGTTTCGTATGGCATAAGATGAACTCTGACATAGCAAATTGGTGCAGATACTGCACAGGCTGCCAAACAGTTTCACATCACAATAGACCAGTTTTCGGAAAGTTTGAGGATGGTAATAATTCATCATTCCTAGATGTCTACGTAATGCTCCCTGTTTCTCAGGTTTCACGAAATTTACTATCGCATATTATTGTGTATATAAATCGTGCCAGGCCTGGCACAAATAAATCATTGTTAAGTAAATAATGCAAAGTTTTCACTATCATCATATGTATTAAATAACTAAGTCAATTGGAGAAGAATTAAGAGTTTTTGGCACGACCAGTTAAAAGGACATTTGCTAAGAGGATCGGAAATAAATAAAGAATTGGTCATTGCCGCACTCACTATAGCTCACCAACAACCCACGCTGTATCACGACTTTGGCTGTTTACATTTTTATAGTTATATTGTTGATATTTTGGTACGAATTAGTGCTACTTGGTCGGCGCATAGTTAACCGTAATTTTACGATATCTGCCGTTGAGGTAACCACAAGCATAATTTTGTAGATATACGTTGTCACTTAGCCCAGGGGTAATGTGGCGACCTCACTTGCAGATTATCGCGACCGAGCTCTAGCCGGACAGAATCATTGATTGACGAATTAGCGACTTCCGCCCAGCTCACGCCAGGTGCGGCCGGGCCGCACTCTTTCACTTTTCCACCGGTCTTCACGGAAGTTAGACGTGTAGCTGCGTCGTCTGCATTCGGCCGCTTGGCTGTATAGCCGCCTCTGCTGCACGAGACTAAGTAGCACACACATATCTGACAATGTCTACATGAATATGGAACGAATAAAGATCGAATTAAAGGAATTTTGACTGAGTTTCTACAGTGAACCATCACTTGCTGACCGGACAAGACTCTAACGATTAAGATTGGGCCTGAGGCGATGGTCGCGTCCATTGACTTGTCGAACACTCGACAACGCCAATGGTAACCTTCGCCCCAGAACCTAATATGTCTAACTCAATGCATGGCAACCCACTAGTGTATCAAACACAATGCATGGCAACCCAGTAGTGTATCTAAATCAATGCAGGGCAACCCACTAGTGCATCGAACACAATGCATGGTAACCCAGTAGTGTATCTAAATCAATGCAGGGCAACCCACTAGTGTATCCAACTCAATGCATGGCAACCCACTAGTGTATCTAACACAATGCATGGAAACCCCGTAGTGTATCTAGCACAATATGACAACCCGGAAGTGTATCTAAATCAATGCATGCCAACCTACTTTAGTGCATCTAACTTAATGCGTGATAACCCAGTAGTATATCTAGCACAATACATGACAACCCGGTAGTGTATCTAAAATAATGCATGGCAACCCACTAGTGTATCTAACTCAATGCAAGGCAACCCACTAGTGTATCTAACTCAATGCAAGGAAACACACTAGTGTATCTAAATCAATGCATGGCAACCCCCTAGTGTATCAAACACAATGCATGGCAACCCGGTAGTGTATCTAACACAATGCATGGAAACCCGGTAGTGTATCTGGCACAATATGACAACCCAGATTGTATCGAAATCAATGCATGCCAACCTACTTAAGTGCATCTAACTCAATGCATGGTAACCCAGTAGTATATCTAGCACAATACATGACAACCCGGTAGTGTATCTAAATTAATGCATGCCAACCCACTATAGTGTATCTAACTAAATGCATGGCAACCCACTAGTGTATCTAAATGAATACATGACAACCCACTAGTGTATCTAAATCAATGCATGGCAACCCGGTAGTGTATCTAACACAATGCATGGCAACCCAGACATAATGCATGACAACCCAGTATATATAATTATGCAGTGATTTAAGATTGATTTTAGATTCGGCCAGCGTCACATACGGTGGGCCAACATTAAACCAACCTTTGTCTCGTGTCTGCTGTGAATACTTTATTTCTATGATATTTGACTTCAAATAGTAGCCAGCACCTCACAAAGTATCTAGTCACGACATCAATGTGAATATCATCTTAGATTATTTGATACCAAGCGTAAGTTAGCATGTGACTTTTATAGCTACAGTGAGCTAACTGAACTAAAATGGTAACCTTAAAACATGTCATGGATATCCAAACTAGGATTATTCTTTACCTGTCAAGCAGAGTTGAGACAAAGAAAGGTCAGTTTTCTACATATGTTGTTCCAGAACTAAAATTCATGCTAATGGATTTTGAAGAAATGTGCAAGTGTGACATTAGGATAACATTAACCAGAGTATGTTAGCCTGAGGAGGTTAGCGACGAAAAAATAGCCCTGCTTAGGGGGTAGTCTAAACACTGGGCTAGCATCACAAACCTCATTCCTTCAGCTATATTACCTACATTTTATAAAAAAAAAAAAAAAAAAAAATGGGGGGGGGGGGAGAGTCGATACATGATAGCAATCTATAATCTCTTATCCCAAGCAGCATGTTCGAACTTTTCTATTTTTTCTATTTACAAGACATGAAAATGTTATTATCGTTTTAATGTAATAAAATTTATATTAATGTTAATAATGTAAATAATTTATATTAGCCCCAGCTTAAACTTGTTGTTGCTGAATTGGTGTTTCGCGTCTCCTCCTTGGAGATATTGCAGACAAGCAGAACCCGGAGACGGGAGGAAAGCCCCTACTCTATTCAATATAGGCTCACAAGGAATCTTTCAGATGCACCCAAGTATAGACAGTTACACCATCACGACTTTGATAAACCAGTTAGCACTACTGGATTCGAACCCATGACCATGTGGTTACCTGGCCGACACCGGGCGCCTCTCCTCCCCCACCACCCACCGCAAAAATTATCACAAAATGGTAAAACGTTGTCTTATACTTACAAGAAACGACAATTTATTACACCTTTATTTAAAAATATTACCAAACTGAATAATATCTCAGAGAATAAGTGTTAGATCTATACAAGTTGCAACAACAAGCCAGCCGGCCATGCCATAATCTCCTGCTCCGCCCGCGTGCATCCTTCTCTCAACTCTCACATTCTGTTTTACAGTAATGGTCTACATATTTATCACAGATTGGCATGTATATTTCAGATACCAAAGTCAATGATGGTCACAAACGCACAAGTCCATTTCTGAATTAGATCGAGTTGGACAATTTTAAGGGGATATCCCTACCTGAAACCACACATTTTGTTTTATAGTAAGGGTCTAGCTATTTGCACAGTTTTCCCGATACCACCCATATTTAAGTCAATAATGGTATCAAGTCGGCCATTTTGAATTTGATCGATTTGAAATTTTTCAGGGAATATCCCTCACTGAAACTGCACATTTTGTTTTATAGCAATGGTCTAGCTATCTGCCATGGTTTGCCAGATGTCAGACATATTAAAGTTATTGATGATCGATGGTCGGCCATTTAAGTAGGTCAAAGCTCACAAGCCCCAAAAGGCACATCTACACCCCCTAAGGTATGTGTGTTTGCCAAATAAAAAAAATCCCCCATGTGTACCCGAGATCGGCTCTGGAAACGAAACGCGGACAGACGGCCGGACGGACCTCCGGCTGGACATCCGAGGCGACGCCAATACTTCCCGCCCCAACTTCGTCGAGCGGGGGATAAAAACGGCTATCTATTATCTATTACACAGCATGTTTTTTCTCACAAAATATTACCAACTCTGGAACAAAACATTTATATTGACAGTTTGAGTGTCTGTACAAATAATAGTAGGCTCAACAGATATCAGCAGTGCCAACTCATGAAAAAATACTTCAAAATAACGCTTTCGGCAAGACGTTGCTGTATATTAAAAAAACTATCATTTATTAGACCAAAAACTTTCAAACTATATACACACACTGGACATAAGTTTGTTCACCCCCAGAGTGATGCCTATTACACAGTTGCTTAATACCTTAATTGAATCACAGCAAATAAACTCAAACCCGGATGGTTTATTTCTTTTTTTGTACAGATTATGAACGAAAATATATTTATGATGCTTTATGGAACATGATTAGTGTCACAATTATTATTTAGTGGGGTAGCCAAGTGATCCTATAATGGCCGCTGTTCTTCTGAGCAACGAGGAAAACACTGCTCTGATCTTTGCAGAACGAATTTTGTCAGAATTTTTTAATAATGCTGCTTTAATTTCTTTACATGAGGTTGGTTTGACCTCTCATGCGTCCTTTTTCATGCAATTCCAGATGTTTTTGATATGATTTACATCTGGAGACTGCGGAGGAAATAGCATCTTGCGTCTAGCATTGTTTTTGAACTATGCCAACACCGCCATGGCTCTTTGACAAGGAACATTGTCTTGTTAGAGCACAAATGGGTGTTGCTGTTTTCTAAACATTTGATCTACCGACTCCAGCTAATTTTCACCAGTGAGGTCAATGTAAGAATACTGGTTGACATTTCCATCAACCACTAACTAAGTGCCAACACAAGAAAGCTGATGCATAATCAAACCATAACAGAAACGTTTCTACGTAGCCGAAATCGCATGGCATCTGGATTCATACTCTACCAATTATTTCTCCAACATCATTCACTTCATTAGAGTTTTAAATAAACTTACACTCATCAGAGAGCACCACAAAGGACTAATTGCCATCGGTGGTCCAGTGCTGAACTCTCTTGGCCCACCTGATGTGGTTATGCCAGTTTGTTATGAACCATGAGGTTTTTTTTCGCCACTAGGCTAAATATGTCCCGTACATGTATGTAGTCGTCACTTAACAGTTTTATATGACAATTGCGTACCAAAAAACTAGCTCCAGTCAAAGGATAACTCCGAGGTAGTCTTCAAACGTCCCAGCCTTGACAGAATCTTCAGACGTCTGCCTTCACGGGCTGACCTCTGCTTCGGAAAACCATGCAGACATCTTTTTTCCCTTCTGCCTGATAGTCTATACCTTGCCCAAATATTTTCTACTCTTTTTTACTGCGCTTGAATTACATGATTTTAAATTTTGAATTCGATTTAGAAGCTATTTCAGAAGATATACCATTTAACATGTGATGAATTTCTGAGTAGAATCTAATGGGTTTATAGAGGGCGACATGTTTATTTATTAACTACATGCGCCCACCAGAATGTCCACCCTGGCTTCTCCAGCAGCCTAATATACTTTTTAACCTCTCAGATCTCAGGAAAGGAGACACCTGTCCCCTTGTCTTCCAGAGCATGTTGCTTGAGTTATTTTGTAGATTTCCGAGGCACCGGAAGGTGTATACTGACGGATCAAAGGAAGACAAGAGGACAGCTATGTCCTTTGTCTGTGATGATCATGAATTTAGTTGTCGTATCAACGATGAGGCTTCAATTTGCACAGCAGAGCTGTTAGCTATTGAAGCTGCCATCGAATACATATGGGATAGTAATGACGAAGAGTTCATGATCATCACAGACTCGCTATCTTCATTGCAGGCTCTTAAGAGTCAAAAACTCAACAACCCAATTGTTTCCAATATTTTGCATATGTGTCACTACTTGTCTGGGCACAAGGACATTATTTTTTGCTGGGTACCCAGCCATATTGGAATACAGGGAAATGAACGGGCTGATGTTTTGGCCAAGGCTGCCCTGGATAAGACAAAACAGTTTTATTATATACCATATACTGATTTCAAGTATAACATCTCGGTCTACCTTGATGACATTTTGCAAGGTGAATGGAACATCAATGTCACCAGCAAATTGTTCGAGGTACAACCAATCATTAAGCGATCTTTTACACCAATGGAACGCCGAAGAGATGATGTTGTCTTATGCAGGGCCAGAATTGGCCATGCCTATTTCACAAACGGCTATTTATTGAGAGGAGAATTGCGACCTATGTGCTGCAATACTCGTCTCACTGTAAGACATGTCCTTCTCAGTTGTGCGAAATATGCGCACATCAGAAGGAAGTATTTTGCATTTAATTCCTTATTTGAGCTATTCAGGGACACCCCTGCTGGTTTTATTATTCAGTTCCTTCGGGAATGTAACCTATATTATATGTTTTAATTATTAGACTCAGACTTGTAGTTTTTACACAATCACTCCAATTTCATGGAAATATAGTGACTTGAAAAATCGTTCATTTTATAATCACTTCATATTTTACATTATTTATACTGATATTTTTATCTCATTAAACTGTGTTATAGTGCTGGCGCTACAACATGTCATCAGACTCGTTACATATAGGTGCCAGAAGCATCGTCATCTTATCATATCAAACATTTTAAACTGAATATTTTAGTACGATCAAGCTTTTATTGGCTTTGTCTTTTCTTTACTACTTTAACTATACAATATGGGATATTGTAATACCTGGAATTTTCACTTAAATGGCCATACTGGCCGAAAAGTGAAGTAAAGCATTTTACTTACTTACTTACCTATTAACTACATGCTTTCACACTAAACAATATTTGTATATATATTCCCGACAGTTGCTCAACATTAGTCCAATTTTGTAGCGAGTTTTCCCAGCGGATACCATGATTTCCTTTACATTTGTGCGCCCTGAACTTGCTCTGTAGTCTATGCCCTGTGTACAGTAGAAACAGGGGTAATCCCCGTACCTTCGTCATAAGAATGTCGGATTAATGGCTTTAACCTGCAGTTGACTAGCTATAGCCTGAAGGTTGGTAACCCAGCGCTAGCCTCCCTTGATGAATACGGAATAACGTTTCTGTTAGCCTCCGTTTTACCAACCTCCGTTTTAGCCACATCCTGCAGGCTATATTTCCCATGTTCATGAATACAGATGTTCATGTATAAAATAACAAGATATTTATTTCAAACGTCGAGCTAAGATTGGTGTGAAAAGGGCATTGCACTGGCTTTGATACCATTCACATGATCTGAACTGTGACTCCTCCCAAGCAATCGCAGATAGGATTTTGCAATCTTTTTGATCCCTGACAACATTTTTTATACAATCTCGATTATTTGATCTATGACATGTGTGCGATTTGTCGCTAACAACTCGTAGGCCGACTTAGCTCTTAAAACTCAAAAGAATCAAATCATAGAATAATTTTGATCACAAAATGGCTGTAATTCAGCCGCAATGTCAGTGTGGATCTTTAGGGTAAGATACTCAGCTCTGAATTGCCGTCACCCTTACTTGTCACCCTGAAGCCACATTTATTCATTCAGTCATTCAATCTTTAATTCATTCAATAGGGTACTGGGATGATTGCGAGTAATAGTACTTTCGCCTCCATCGAGGGAGAGGCACAGGGATCTGTTCCGTCTTTAATTCATTCATTGGGGTACTGGGATGATTACGAGTAATAGTACTTTCGCCCCCATCAAAGGGAGGGGCACAAGGATCTGTTCCGTCTTTAATTCATTCATTGGGGTACTGGGATGACTGCGAGTAATAGTACTTTCGCCCCCATCAAGGGAGGGGCACAGGGATCTGTTCCGTCTTTAATTCATTCATTAGGGTACTGGGATGATTGAGAGTAATAGTACTTTCGCCCCCATCGAGGGAGGGGCACAAGGATCTGTTCCGTCTTTACTTTATTCATTGGGGTACTGGGATGATTACGAGTAATAGTACCTCCGCCCCCATCGAGAGAGGGGCACAGGGATCTGTTCCGTCTTTAATACATTCATTGGGGTACTGGGATGATCACGAGTATTAGTACCTTCGTCCCCATCGAGGGAGGCGCACAGGAATCTGTTCCGTCTTTAATTCATTCATTGGGGTACTGGGATGATTACGAGTAATAGTACTTTCGCCCCCATCAAAGGGAGGGGCACAAGGATCTGTTCCGTCTTTAATTCATTCATTGGGGTACTGGGATGATTGCGAGTAATAGTACTTTCGCCCCCATCAAAGGGAGGGGCACAAGGATCTGTTCCGTCTTTAATTCATTCATTGGGGTACTGGGATGATTACGAGTAATAGTACTTTCGCCCCCATCGAGGGAGGGGCACAAGGATCTGTTCCGTCTTTAATTCATTCATTAGGGAACTGGGATGATTACGAGTAATAGTACTTTCGCCCCCATCAAAGGGAGGGGCACAAGGATCTGTTCCGTCTTTAATTCATTCATTAGGGTACTGGGATGATTACGAGTAATAGTACTTTCGCCCCCATCGAAGGAGGGACACAGGAATCTGTTCCGTCTTTAATTCATTCATTAGGGAACTGGGATGATTGCGAGTAATAGTACTTTCGCCCCCATCGAGGGAGGGGCACAAGGATCTGTTCCGTCTTTAATTCATTCATTGGGGTACTGGGATGATTGCGAGTAATAGTACTTTCGCCCCCATCGAGGGAGGGGCACAGGAATCTGTTCCGTCTTTAATTCATTCATTGGGGTACTGGGATGATTGTGAGTAATAGTACTTTCGCCCCCATCGAGGGAGGGACACAGGAATCTGTTCCGTCTTTAATTCATTCATCGGGGTACTGGGATGACTGTGAGTAATAGTACTTTCGCCCCCATCGAGGGAGGAGCAAAGGAAACTGTCCCATCTTTAATTCATTCATTGGGGTACTGGGATGATTACGAGTAATAGTACTTTCGCCCCCATCGAGGGAGGGGCACAGGGATCTGTTCCGTCTTTAATTCATTCATTGGGGTACTGGGATGATTGCGAGTATTAGTACTTCCGCCCCCATCAAAGGGAGGGGCACAATGATCTATTCCGTCTTTAATTCATTCATTGGGGTACTGGGATGATTACGAGTAATAGTACTTTCGCCCCCGTCGAGGGAGGGGCACAGGGATCTGTTCCGTCTTTAATTCATTCATTGGGGTACTGGGATGATTGCGAGTATTAGTACTTCCGCCCCATCAAAGGGAGGGGCACAAGGATCTATTCCGTCTCTAATTCATTCATTGGGGTACTGGGATGATTACGAGTAATAGTACTTTCGCCCCCATCGAGGGAGGGGCACAGGGATCTGTTCCGTCTTTAATTTATTCATTGGGGTACTGGGATGATTACGAGTATTAGTACTTTTGCCCCCATCAAGGGAGGGGCACAGGGATCTGTTCCGTCTTTAATTCATTCATTGGGGTACTGGGATGATTACGAGTATTAGTACTTTTGTCCCCATTGAGGGAGGGGCACAGGAATCGGTTCCTTCTTTAATTCATTCATTGGGGTACTGGGATGATTGTGAGTAATAGTACTTTCGCCCCCATCAAAGGGAGGGGCACAGGGATCTGTACCGTCTTTAATTCATTCATTGGGGTACTGAGATGATTGCGAGTAATAGTAGTTTCGCCCCCATCAAAGGGAGGGGCACAGGGATCTGTTCCGTCTTTCGCCCCATCGAGGGAGGGGCACAGGAATCTGTTCCGTCTTTAATTCAATCATTGGGGTAGTGAGATGATTGCGAATAATAGTACTTTCGCCCCCATCGAGGGAGGGTCACAGGAGTCTGTTCCGTCTTTAATTCATTCATTGGGGTACTGGGATGATTGCGAGTAATAGTAGTTTCGCCCCCATCGAGGGGAGGGGCACAGGGATCTGTTCCGTCTTTAATTCATTCATTGGGGTACTGGGATGATTGTGAGTAATAGTACTTTCGCCCCCATCGAGGGAGGGGCACAGGAATCTGTTCCGTCTTTTGCATGCTTTACAACATGATACGGAAGCACTAGTCTACAGCAATCATCCAAGGGAAGCTGCAGCCTCCACGTGTCTGTTCATGATCTACGAGCAGATTGCCAGCGGTGTACCCCAGTTGCTCCGTTCAACAGCGGTGCTAATGCAGCTCCTGTATCAGTGCAGGCACTGGCACCAGTGCAAGCACTGTTGTTGGCTGTGTTGGCTTTGAAACAACCGGCAATAGAGATTTAGACATTATGTGTCCCATGTGGGATGAATGGAGTAACGCTTAGCTATTCTTATTCTATACGACCTGAGGATAGCGTGGCCGCTTTTGAACAAAAAGTGAGCTTCTCTGGATGACTGGACGAAATTAATAATGATGTAATATTGGTCCAAGAAAAAAATGATGCCAGCAACTTTTATTTGTAATGCTTCGGAACAAATGACTATAACATTGGTACACCAGGAGTTAATTCAGACAATATACAGATGATAATAAGCACAGTTACATGATAAAGGTTTATAATGAGTATGTTTCCAGCTATTGTTTTTCATTAATATTTAATGAAAAACATTGAATTCTTGTCTTCAATCAATGTTATCAAATTAGTTCAAAGCTATGGAAACAATGTAGAATAGAAAAGTAGATATCACACATGACTGAGCACTTGGACCATTGGCATCGTCAGCAGAGCTTTCAGCATTAGTTGGACCAGACATCAGCGGGTTTGTAGAAGGATCTGGTGTAGGATAATCTGGTATGTTGACATGGTCTCCATTCTTTATTGCCTCAGTGTTTATGTACTCATTGGTGAACATCATCTTCATAGCGTTTTCTTTCTGTGTGCTGATGTACATGGATCATTGGTGGTCATAATCTTCATAACGTTTTCTTTCTGTGTGCTGATGTAAATGTGATCATTGATGGTCATATCTTTGTGGCATTTCTCTACGTGTGCCTTTGTATGTAGTATCGACTGCACCATTCTTTTGAGCATTAAAAATGCTGTCCCAAGGATGTCCATTACAAAAGTCATCTACACATGGACAAGTTGTACCTGATCCAACTGTAAATTTAAGGTCGCTTTTTAAAACACTCTTTGCTATACTTTGGTGCATGTCTTCATTGCACTCTCTGTGTGGGGTTTCTATGCAGCTTCTTATTACGGTTACACCTTGGTGGAGTTCTGTAAAGAATGAAATACACTATTGTTTTAAAAATCGTATCAAGTCATTGATCAATCAAAGAATCAATGACTCAGTCATTTAGTCATCTGGTTGACAATCAATCAACAATCAATGAATCAATGAATCAATCAATCAATCAATCAATCAATCAATCAATCAATTAATCAATCAATCAATCAATCAATCAATCAATCAATCAATCAATCAATCAATCAATCAATCAATCAATCAATCAATCAATCAATCAATCAATCAATCAATCAATCAATCAAAATCAATCAATCAATCAATCAATCAATCAATCAATCAGTCCCCAATCAAAAAATCTGTCAACCAACCAATATCTGACCAATCACAGTACTATAGTGGTTAGAGCTGCGGGCAGCATGTGGGGAGATTGTGGGTTCAACCACTTTTGGATGTGACTTTGGGAGCATCTCGGAGATATGACACATCGGGTCCGCAGGAGCTTGTGATGCCCGGTCCAGGTAACACTGAGATAGGTACGGTGGTCAGTCACATTGAGGTCAGATTGACATATACTGGAGCATATGACAGGAAGTTGGTCTCACAGCCACGTTAATATGTTTCTTTCACATATTGTTCGACTACCAGGATTCAGTTTAGTTAAACCACCCTTAGTCTCATTGCTGGCATGATAAGCCATCAAATCTCATAAAAAATGTTTAAAAAAATTTATCCCAGTTTTTAGGGCTTCCTGTTGTCTCAATATTGTTATAAACCGAAGACGAGCCTGTTATGTCAACTAACGGATGTGACTTTGAGGCTGTGTCGTATATATTACCCATTGGCTCAAAGACGGGATTAACGTTAGCCAACGTAAATACTGCACATTGTACAGTTCTCATACTGTATATTATAAAATATGAACCCTTTTGGATTTGCCAAAATATCAAAACAAAATCAATCAATCAATTCTAATCAAAATATAAGTAACTTAAATAACTTCAGAAAGCTTCCTGTTGTCTCAAGATTGTTATTTAATATTTATTGTTATTTAATATTTTCATTTAAACACAACGTAAATCATTAACAAACACCGCACCACAGGTCTGACATTGACAACAGGTGTACACTGGAGTTGTAGACATGTCGACAGAGAGATGAGAACAACATGAATTTTATTATGATGTCATCTGTCTACTGACTGCAGTATAGAAGGGCACACTCAGGTCATCTCGACTGAGTTGTCCGATGCTGGTATCATGGGCCAGGGAGGAGGGGGGTCGTGGATCCATATCATATGTGCGTGAGCTCAAGGAGTCTGCCTGTATAAGACAACTTGATACCTGAAGGTGGATTAGCTCTAAGTGATCTTAAATAATAGATTATTTTTGCATAAACGAACCACTTATTTTGGAAATGCTAACCTTTGTAAGAAAACTCAGCAATACAGTATAAATTAGTAGTCATGTATACCATACCGCCATTTTTTGTGGATGTGATATTAAATGCACTTTCAAAACAGATTTTAGGATGTTGACAAGTAGTTCTCTTCATGTTTTGAACTATGTGACAAGTCGGTGACAAGTCGGGTTCGTCTTGATACTCTCCTGAGACCACCACCCATTAACGCAGTGGTAGCACGTTAATCC